>JAVRKA010000621.1:0-76453 GCA_034508555.1 Venustoraphidia nigricollis
GACACCTATATCTGAAATGCCTATCGACACCTATTTTTGAAATGCCTATCGGAGACTACATCTGAAATGCCTATCAGCACCTATATTTGAAATGCCTATCGGCAACAATATCTGGAATGCCTATCGGCACCTATATTTGAAATGCCTATCGGCTTCTATATCTGAAATGCCTATCGGCACCTATTTTTAAAATGCCAATCGGCAACTATATCTGAAATGCCTATCGGCACCTATATCTGAAATGCCTATCGACACCTATATCTGAAATGCCTATCGACACCTATATCTGAAATGCCTATCGACACCTATTTTTGAAATGCCTATCGGAAACTACATCTGAAATGCCTATCAGCACCTATATTTGAAATGCCTATCGGCAACCATATCTGGAATGCCTATCGGCACCTATATTTGAAATGCCTATCGGCTTCTATATCTGAAATGCCTATCGGCACCTATTTTTAAAATGCCAATCGGCAACTATATCTGAAATGCCTATCGGCACCTATATCTGAAATGCCTATCGACACCTATATCTGAAATGCCTATCGGCACCTATATCTGAAATGCCTATCGACACCTATATCTGAAATGCCTATCGACACCTATATCTGAAATGCCTATCGACACCTATATCTGAAATGCCTATCGACACCTATATCTGAAATACCTATCGACACCTATATCTGAAATGCCTATCGACACCTATTTTTGAAATGCCTATCGGAAACTACATCTGAAATGCCTATCAGCACCTATATTTGAAATGCCTATCGGCAACCATATCTGGAATGCCTATCGGCACCTATATTTGAAATGCCTATCGGCTTCTATATCTGAAATGCCTATCGGCATCTATTTTTAAAATGCCAATCGGCAACTATATCTGAAATGCCTATCGGCACCTATATCTGAAATGCCTATCGACACCTATATCTGAAATGCCTATCGACCCCTATATCTGAAATGCTTATCGACACCTATATCTGAAATGCCTATCGACACCTATATCTGAAATGCCTATCGACACCTATATCTGAAATGCCTATCGACACCTATATCTGAAATGCCTATCGACCCCTATATCTGAAATGCTTATCGACACCTATATCTGAAATGCCTATCGACACCTATATCTGAAATGCCTATCGACACCTATATCAGAAATGCCTATCGACACCTATTTTTGAAATGCCTATCGGAAACTACATCTGAAATGCCTATCAGCACCTATATTTGAAATGCCTATCGGCAACCATATCTGGAATGCCTATCGGCACCTATATTTGAAATGCCTATCGGCTTCTATATCTGAAATGCCTATCGGCACCTATTTTTAAAATGCCAATCGGCAACTATATCTGAAATGCCTATCGGCACCTATATCTAAAATGCCTATCGACACCTATATCTGAAATGCCTATCGACACCTATATCTGAAATGCCTATCGACACCTATATCTGAAATGCCTATCGACACCTATATCTGAAATGCCTATCGACACCTATATCTGAAATGCCTATCGACACCTATATCTGAAATGCCTATCGACACCTATTTTTGAAATGCCAATCGGAAACTACATCTGAAATGCCCATCAGCACCTATATTTGAAATGCCTATCGGCAACCGTATCTGGAATGCCTATCGGCACCTATATTTGAAATGCCTATCGGCTTCTATATCTGAAATGCCTATCGGCACCTATTTTTAAAATGCCAATCGGCAACTATATCTGATATGCCTATCGGCACCTATATCTGAAATGCCTATCGACACCTATATCTGAAATGCCTATCGACACCTATATCTGAAATGCCTATTGACACCTATATCTGAAATGCCTATCGACACCTATATCTGAAATGCCTATCGACACCTATATCTGAAATGCCTATCGACACCTATTTTTGAAATGCCTATCGGAAACTACATCTGAAATGCCTATCAGCACCTATATTTGAAATGCCTATCGGCAACCATATCTGGAATGCCTATCGGCACCTATATTTGAAATGCCTATCGGCTTCTATATCTGAAATGCCTATCGGCACCAATTTTTAAAATGCCAATCGGCAACTATATCTGAAATGCCTATCGGCACCTATATCTGAAATGCCTATCGACACCTATATCTGAAATGCCTATCTTCACCTATTTTTGAAATGCCTATCGGAAACTACATCTGAAATGCCTATCAGCACCTATATTTGAAATGCCTATCGGCAACCATATCTGGAATGCCTATCGGCACCTATATTTGAAATGCCTATCGGCTTCTATATCTGAAATGCCTATCGGCACCTATTTTTAAAATGCCAATCGGCAACTATATCTGAAATGCCTATCGGCACCTATATCCGAAATGCCTATCGACACCTATATCTGAAATGCCTATCGACACCTATATCTGAAATGCCTATCGACACCTATATCTGAAATGCCTATCGACACCTATATCTGAAATGCCTATCGACACCTTTATCAGAAATGCCTATCGACACCTATATCTGAAATGCCTATCGACACCTATATCTGAAATGCCTATCGACACCTATATCTGAAATGCCTATCGACACCTATATCTGAAATGCCTATCGACACCTATATCTGAAATGCCTATCGACACCTATATCTGAAATGCCTATCGACACCTATATCTGAAATGCCTATCGACACCTATTTTTGAAATGCCTATCGGAAACTACATCTGGAATGCCTATCAGCACCTATATTTGAAATGCCTATCGGCAACCATATCTGGAATGCCTATCGGCACCTATATTTGAAATGCCTATCGGCTTCTATATCTGAAATGCCTATCGGCACCTATTTTTAAAGTGCCAATCGGCAACTATATCTGAAGTGCCTATCGGCACCTATATCTGAAATGTCTATCGACACCTATATCTGAAATGCCTATCGACACCTATATCTGAAATGCCTATCGACACCTATATCTGAAATGCCTATCCACACCTATATCTGAAATGCCTATCGACACCTATATCTGAAATGCCTATCGACACCTATATCTGAAATGCCTATCGACACCTATATCTGAATTGCCTATCGACACCTATATCTGAAATGCCTATCGACACCTATTTTTGAAATGCCTATCGGAAACTACATCTGAAATGCCTATCAGCACCTATATTTGAAATGCCTATCGGCCACCATATCTGGAATGCCTATCGGCACCTATATTTGAAATGCCTATCGGCTTCTATGTCTGAAATGCCTATCGGCACCTATTTTTAAAATGCCAATCGGCAACTATATCTGAAATGCCTATCGACACCTATATTTGAAATGCCTATCGACACCTATATCTGAAATGCCTATCGACACCTATATCTGAAATGCCTATCGACACCTATATATGAAATGCCTATCGACACCTATATCTGAAATGCCTAACGACACCTATATCTGAAATGCCTATCGACACCTATATCTGAAATGCCTATCGACACCTATATCTGAAATGCCTATCGACACCTATTTTTGAAATGCCTATCGGAAACTACATCTGAAATGCCTATCAGCACCTATATTTGAAATGCCTATCGGCAACCATATCTGGAATACCTATCGGCACCTATATTTGAAATGCCTATCGGCTTCTATATCTGAAATGCCTATCGGCACCTATTTTTAAAATGCCAATCGGCAACTATATCTGAAATGCCTATCGGCACCTATATCTGAAATGCCTATCGACACCTATATCTGAAATGCCTATCGACACCTATATCTGAAATGCCTATCGACACCTATATCTGAAATGCCTATCGACACCTTTATCAGAAATGCCTATCGACACCTATATCTGAAATGCCTATCGACACCTATATCTGAAATGCCTATCGACAACTATATCTGAAATGCCTATCGACACCTATATCTGAAATGCCTATCGACACCTATTTTTGAAATGCCTATCGGAAACTACATCTGAAATGCCTATCAGCACCTATATTTGAAATGCCTATCGGCAACCATATCTGGAATGCCTATCGGCACCTATATTTGAAATGCCTATCGGCTTCTATATCTGAAATGCCTATCGGCACCTATTTTTAAAATGCCAATCGGCAACTATATCTGAAATGCCTATCGGCTCCAATATCTGAAATGCCTATCGACACCTATATCTGAAATGCCTATCGACACCTATATCTGAAATGCCTATCGACACCTATATCTGAAATGCCTATCGACACCTATATCTGAAATGCCTATCGACACCTATATCTGAAATGCCTATCGACACCTATATCTGAAATGCCTATCGACACCTATATCTGAAATGCCTATCGACACCTATTTTTGAAATGCCTATCGGAAACTACATCTGAAATGCCTATCAGCACCTATATTTGAAATGCCTATCGGCAACCATATCTGGAATGCCTATCGGCACCTATATTTGAAATGCCTATCGGCTTCTATATCTGAAATGCCTATCGGCACCTATTTTTAAAATGCCAATCGGCAACTATATCTGAAATGCCTATCGGCACCTATATCTGAAATGCCTATCGACACCTATATCTGAAATGCCTATCGGCACCTATATCTGAAATGCCTATCGACACCTATATCTGAAATGCCTATCGACACCTATATCTGAAATGCCTATCGACACCTATATCTGAAATGCCTATCGACACCTATATCTGAAATACCTATCGACACCTATATCTGAAATGCCTATCGACACCTATTTTTGAAATGCCTATCGGAAACTACATCTGAAATGCCTATCAGCACCTATATTTGAAATGCCTATCGGCAACCATATCTGGAATGCCTATCGGCACCTATATTTGAAATGCCTATCGGCTTCTATATCTGAAATGCCTATCGGCATCTATTTTTAAAATGCCAATCGGCAACTATATCTGAAATGCCTATCGGCACCTATATCTGAAATGCCTATCGACACCTATATCTGAAATGCCTATCGACACCTATATCTGAAATGCCTATCGACACCTATATCTCAAATGCCTATCGACACCTATATCTGAAATGCCTATCGACCCCTATATCTGAAATGCTTATCGACACCTATATCTGAAATGCCTATCGACACCTATATCTGAAATGCCTATCGACACCTATATCAGAAATGCCTATCGACACCTATTTTTGAAATGCCTATCGGAAACTACATCTGAAATGCCTATCAGCACCTATATTTGAAATGCCTATCGGCAACCATATCTGGAATGCCTATCGGCACCTATATTTGAAATGCCTATCGGCTTCTATATCTGAAATGCCTATCGGCACCTATTTTTAAAATGCCAATCGGCAACTATATCTGAAATGCCTATCGGCACCTATATCTAAAATGCCTATCGACACCTATATCTGAAATGCCTATCGACACCTATATCTGAAATGCCTATCGACACTTATATCTGAAATGCCTATCGACACCTATATCTGAAATGCCTATCGACACCTATATCTGAAATGCCTATCGACACCTATATCTGAAATGCCTATCGACACCTATTTTTGAAATGCCAATCGGAAACTACATCTGAAATGCCCATCAGCACCTATATTTGAAATGCCTATCGGCAACCGTATCTGGAATGCCTATCGGCACCTATATTTGAAATGCCTATCGGCTTCTATATCTGAAATGCCTATCGGCACCTATTTTTAAAATGCCAATCGGCAACTATATCTGATATGCCTATCGGCACCTATATCTGAAATGCCTATCGACACCTATATCTGAAATGCCTATCGACACCTATATCTGAAATGCCTATCGACACCTATATCTGAAATGCCTATCGACACCTATATCTGAAATGCCTATCGACACCTATATCTGAAATGCCTATCGACACCTATATCTGAAATGCCTATCGACACCTATATCTGAAATGCCTATCGACACCTATATCTGAAATGCCTATCGACACCTATATCTAAAATGCCTTTCGACACCTATATCTGAAATGCCTATCGACACCTATATCTGAAATGCCTATCGACACCTATTTTTGAAATGCCTATTGGAAACTACATCTGAAATGCCTATCGGCACCTATTTTTAAAATGCCAATCGGCAACTATATCTGAAATGCATATCGGCACCTATATCTGAAATGCCTATCGACACCTATATCTGAAATGCCTATCGACACCTATATCTGAAATGCCTATCGACACCTATATCTGAAATGCCTATCGACACCTATATCTGAAATGCCTATCGACACCTATATCTGAAATGCCTATCGACACCTATATCTGAAATGCCTATCGACACCTATTTTTGAAATGCCTATCGGAAACTACATCTGAAATGCCTATCAGCACCTATATTTCAAATGCCTATGGCAACCATATCTGGAATGCCTATCGGCACTTATATTTGAAATGCCTATCGGCTTCTATATCTGAAATGCCTATCGGCACCTATTTTTAAAATGCCAGTCGGCAACTATATCTGAAATGCCTATCGGCACCTATATCTGAAATGCCTATCGACACCTATATCTGAAATGCCTATCGACACCTATATCTGAAATGCCTATCGACACCTATATCTGAAATGCCTAACGACACCTATATCTGAAATGCCTATCGACACCTATATCTGAAATGCCTATCGACACCTATATCTGAAATGCCTATCGACACCTATATCTGAAATGCCTATCGACACCTATATCTGAAATGCCTATCGACACCTATTTTTGAAATGCCTATCGGAAACTACATCTGAAATGCCTATCAGCACCTATATTTGAAATGCCTATCGGCAACCATATCTGGAATGCCTATCGGCACCTATATTTGAAATGCCTATCGGCTTCTATATCTGAAATGCCTATCGGCACCTATATCTGAAATGCCTATCGACACCTATATCTGAAATGCCTATCGACACCTATATCTGAAATGCCTATCGACACCTATATCTGAAATGCCTATCGACACCTATATCTGAAATGCCTATCGACACCTATTTTTGAAATGCCTATCGGAAACTACATCTGAAATGCCTATCAGCACCTATATTTGAAATGCCTATCGGCAACCATATCTGGAATACCTATCGGCACCTATATTTGAAATGCCTATCGGCTTCTATATCTGAAATGCCTATCGGCACCTATTTTTAAAATGCCAATCGGCAACTATATCTGAAATGCCTATCGGCACCTATATCTGAAATGCCTATCGACACCTATATCTGAAATGCCTATCGACACCTATATCTGAAATGCCTATCGACACCTATATCTGAAATGCCTATCGACACCTATTTTTGAAATGCCTATCGGAAACTACATCTGAAATGCCTATCAGCACCTATATTTGAAATGCCTATCGGCAACCATATCTGGAATGCCTATCGGCACCTATATTTGAAATGCCTATCGGCTTCTATATCTGAAATGCCTATCGGCACCTATTTTTAAAATGCCAATCGGCAACTATATCTGAAATGCCTATCGGCTCCAATATCTGAAATGCCTATCGACACCTATATCTGAAATGCCTATCGACACCTATATCTGAAATGCCTATCGACACCTATATCTGAAATGCCTATCGACACCTATATCTGAAATGCCTATCGACACCTATATCTGAAATGCCTATCGACACCTATATCTGAAATGCCTATCGACACTTATATCTGAAATGCCTATCGACACCTATTTTTGAAATGCCTGTCGGAAACTACATCTGAAATGCCTATCAGCACCTATATTTGAAATGCCTATCGGCAACCATATCTGGAATGCATATCGGCACCTATATTTGAAATGCCTATCTGCTTCTATATCTGAAATGCCTATAGGCACCTATTTTTAAAATGCCAATCGGCAACTATATCTGAAATGCCTATCGGCACCTATATCTGAAATGCCTATCGACACCTATATCTGAAATGCCTATCGGCACCTATATCTGAAATGCCTATCGACACCTATATCTGAAATGCCTATCGACACCTATATCTGAAATGCCTATCGACACCTATATCTGAAATGCCTATCGACACCTATATCTAAAATACCTATCGACACCTATATCTGAAATGCCTATCGACACCTATTTTTGAAATGCCTATCGGAAACTACATCTGAAATGCCTATCAGCACCTATATTTGAAATGCCTATCGGCAACCATATCTGGAATGCCTATCGGCACCTATATTTGAAATGCCTATCGGCTTCTATATCTGAAATGCCTATCGGCACCTATTTTTAAAATGCCAATCGGCAACTATATCTGAAATGCCTATCGGCACCTATATCTGAAATGCCTATCGACACCTATATCTGAAATGCCTATCGACACCTATATCTGAAATGCCTATCGACACCTATATCTGAAATGCCTATCGACACCTTTATCAGAAATGCCTATCGACACCTATATCTGAAATGCCTATCGACACCTATATCTGAAATGCCTATCGACACCTATATCTGAAATGCCTATCGACACCTATATCTGAAATGCCTATCGACACCTATTTTTGAAATGCCTATCGGAAACTACATCTGAAATGCCTATCAGCACCTATATTTGAAATGCCTATCGGCAACCATATCTGGAATGCCTATCGGCACCTATATTTGAAATGCCTATCGGCTTCTATATCTGAAATGCCTATCGGCACCTATTTTTAAAATGCCAATCGGCAACTATATCTGAAATGCCTATCGGCTCCAATATCTGAAATGCCTATCGACACCTATATCTGAAATGCCTATCGACACCTATATCTGAAATGCCTATCGACACCTATATCTGAAATGCCTATCGACACCTATATCTGAAATGCCTATCGACACCTATATCTAAAATGCCTATCGACACCTATATCTGAAATGCCTATCGACACCTATATCTGAAATGCCTATCGACACCTATTTTTGAAATGCCTATCGGAAACTACATCTGAAATGCCTATCAGCACCTATATTTGAAATGCCTATCGGCAACCATATCTGGAATGCCTATCGGCACCTATATTTGAAATGCCTATCGGCTTCTATATCTGAAATGCCTATCGGCACCTATTTTTAAAATGCCAATCGGCAACTATATCTGAAATGCCTATCGGCACCTATATCTGAAATGCCTATCGACACCTATATCTGAAATGCCTATCGGCACCTATATCTGAAATGCCTATCGACACCTATATCTGAAATGCCTATCGACACCTATATCTGAAATGCCTATCGACACCTATATCTGAAATGCCTATCGACACCTATATCTGAAATACCTATCGACACCTATATCTGAAATGCCTATCGACACCTATTTTTGAAATGCCTATCGGAAACTACATCTGAAATGCCTATCAGCACTTATATTTGAAATGCCTATCGGCAACCATATCTGGAATGCCTATCGGCACCTATATTTGAAATGCCTATCGGCTTCTATATCTGAAATGCCTATCGGCATCTATTTTTAAAATGCCAATCGGCAACTATATCTGAAATGCCTATCGGCACCTATATCTGAAATGCCTATCGACACCTATATCTGAAATGCCTATCGACACCTATATCTGAAAAGCCTATCGACACCTATATCTGAAATGCCTATCGACACCTATATCTGAAATGCCTATCGACACCTATATCTGAAATGCCTATCGACACCTATATCTGAAATGCCTATCGACACCTATTTTTGAAATGCCAATCGGAAACTACATCTGAAATGCCCATCAGCACCTATATTTGAAATGCCTATCGGCAACCGTATTTGGAATGCCTATCGGCACCTATATTTGAAATGCCTATCGGCTTCTATATCTGAAATGCCTATCGGCACCTATTTTTAAAATGCCAATCGGCAACTATATCTGATATGCCTATCGGCACCTATATCTGAAATGCCTATCGACACCTATATCTGAAATGCCTATCGACACCTATATCTGAAATGCCTATCGACACCTATATCTGAATTGCCTATCGACACCTATAACTGAAATGCCTATCGACACCTATATCTGAAATGCCTATCGACACCTATATCTGAAATGCCTATCGACACCTATATCTAAAATGCCTTTCGACACCTATATCTGAAATGCCTATCGACACCTATATCTGAAATGCCTATCGACACCTATTTTTAAAATGCCTATTGGAAACTACATCTGAAATGCCTATCAGCACCTATATTTGAAATGCCTATCGGCAACCATATCTGGAATGCCTATCGGCACCTATATTTGAAATGCCTATCGGCTTCTATATCTGAAATGCCTATCGGCACCTATTTTTAAAATGCCAATCGGCAACTATATCTGAAATGCATATCGGCACCTATATCTGAAATGCCTATCGACACCTATATCTGAAATGCCTATCGACACCTATATCTGAAATGCCTATCGACACCTATATCTGAAATGCCTATCGACACCTATATCTGAAATGCCTATCGACACCTATATCTGAAATGCCTATCGACACCTATATCTGAAATGCCTATCGACACCTATTTTTGAAATGCCTATCGGAAACTACATCTGAAATGCCTATCAGCACCTATATTTCAAATGCCTATCGGCAACCATATCTGGAATGCCTATCGGCACTTATATTTAAAATGCCTATCGGCTTCTATATCTGAAATGCCTATCGGCACCTATTTTTAAAATGCCAGTCGGCAACTATATCTGAAATGCCTATCGGCACCTATATCTGAAATGCCTATCGACACCTATATCTGAAATGCCTATCGACACCTATATCTGAAATGCCTATCGACACCTATATCTGAAATGCCTATCGACACCTATATCTGAAATGCCTATCGACACCTATATCTGAAATGCCTATCGACACCTATATCTAAAATGCCTATCGACACCTATATCTGAAATGCCTATCGACACCTATATCTGAAATGCCTATCGACACCTATTTTTGAAATGCCTATCGGAAACTACATCTGAAATGCCTATCAGCACCTATATTTGAAATGCCTATCGGCAACCATATCTGGAATGCCTATCGGCACCTATATTTGAAATGCCTATCAGCTTCTATATCTGAAATGCCTATCGGCACCTATTTTTAAAATGCCAATCGGCAACTATATCTGAAATGCCTATCGGCACCTATATCTGAAATGCCTATCGACACCTATATCTGAAATGCCTATCGACACCTATATCTGAAATGCCTATCGACACCTATATCTGAAATGCCTATCGACACCTATATCTGAAATGCCTATCGACACCTATATCTGAAATGCCTATCGACACCTATATCTGAAATGCCTATCGACACCTATATCTGAAATGCCTATCGGCACCTATTTTTGAAATGCCTATCGGAAACTACATCTGAAATGCCTATCAGCACCTATATTTGAAATGCCTATCGGCAACCATATCTGGAATGCCTATCGGCACCTATATTTGAAATGCCTATCGGCTTCTATATCTGAAATGCCTATCGGCACCTATTTTTAAAATGCCAATAGGCAACTATATCTGAAATGCCTATCGGCACCTATATCTGAAATGCCTATCGACACCTATATCTGAAAAGCCTATCGACACCTATATCTGAAATGCCTATCGACACCTATATCTGAAATGCCTATCGACACCTATATCTGAAATGCCTATCGACACCTATATCTGAAATGCCTATCGACACCTATATTTGAAATGCCTATCCTCACCTATTTTTGAAATGCCTATCGGTAACTACATCTGAAATGCCTATCAGCACCTATATTTGAAATGCCTGTCGGCAACCATATCTGGAATGCCTATCGGCACCTATATTTGAAATGCCTATCGGCTTCTATATCTGAAATGCCTATCGGCACCTATTTTTAAAATGCCAATCGGCAACTATATCTGAAATGCCTATCGGCACCTATATCTGAAATGCCTATCGACACCTATATCTGAAATGCCTATCGACACCTATATCTGAAATGCCTATCGACACCTATATCTGAAATGCCTATCGACACCTATATCTGAAATGCCTATCGACACCTATATCTGAAATGCCTATCGACACCTATATCTGAAATGCCTATCGACACCTATATCTGAAATGCCTATCGACACCTATATCTGAAATGCCTATCGACACCTATTTCTGAAATGCCTATCGACACCTATATCTGAAATGCCTATCGACACCTATTTCTGAAATGCCTATCGACACCTATATCTGAAATGCCTATCGACACCTATATCTGAAATGCCTATCGACACCTATTTTTGAAATGCCTATCGGAAACTACATCTGAAATGCCTATCAGCACCTATATTTGAAATGCCTATCGGCAACCATATCTGGAATGCCTATCGGCACCTATATTTGAAATGCCTATCGGCTTCTATATCTGAAATGCCTATCGGTACCTATTTTTAAAATGCCAATCAGCAACTATATCTGAAATGCCTATCGGCACCTATATCTGAAATGCCTATCGACACCTATGTCTGAAATGCCTATCGACACCTATATCTGAAATGCCTATCGACACCTATATCTGAAATGCCTATCGACACCTATATCTGAAATGCCTATCGACACCTATATCTGAAATGCCTATCGACACCTATTTTTGAAATGCCAATCGGAAACTACATCTGAAATGCCTATCAGCACCTATATTTGAAATGCCTATCGGCAACCATATCTGGAATGCCTATCGGCACCTATATTTGAAATGCCTATCGGCTTCTATATCTGAAATGCCTATCGGCACCTATTTTTAAAATGCCAATCGGCAACTATATCTGAAATGCCTATCGGCACCTATATCTGAAATGCCTATCGACACCTATATCTGAAATGCCTATCGACACCTATATCTGAAATGCCTATCGACACCTATATCTGAAATGCCTATCGACACCTATATCTGAAATGCCTATCGACACATATATCTGAAATGCCTATCGACACCTATATCTGAAATGCCTATCGACACCTATATCTGAAATGCCTATCGACACCTATTTTTGAAATGCCTATCGGAAACTACATCTGAAATGCCTATCAGCACCTATATTTGAAATGCCTATCGGCAACCATTTCTGGAATGCCTATCGGCACCTATATTTGAAATGCCTATCGGCTTCTATATCTGAAATGCCTATCGGAACCTATTTTTAAAATGCCAAACGGCAACTATATCTGAAATGCCTATCGGCACCTATATCTGAAATGCTTATCGACACCTATATCTGAAATGCCTATCGACACCTATATCTGAAATGCCTATCGACACCTATATCTGAAATGCCTATCGACACCTATATCTGAAATGCCTATCGACACCTATATCTAAAATGCCTATCGACACCTATATCTGAAATGCCTATCGACACCTATATCTGAAATGCCTATCGACACCTAAATCTGAAATGCCTATCGACACCTATTTTTGAAATGCCTATCGGAAACTACATCTGAAATGCCTATCAGCACCTATATTTGAAATGCCCATCGGCAACCATATCTGGAATGCCTATCGGCACCTATATTTGAAATGCCTATCGGCTACTATATCTGAAATGCCTATCGGCACCTATTTTTAAAATGCCAATCGGCAACAATATCTGAATTGCCTATCGGCACCTATATCTGAAATGCCTATCGACACCTATATCTGAAATGCCTATCGACACCTATATCTGAAATGCCTATCGACACCTATATCTGAAATGCCTATCGACACCTATATCTGAAATGCCTATCGACACCTATATCTGAAATGCCTATCGACACCTATTTTTGAAATGCCTATCGGAAACTACATCTGAAATCCTATCAGCACCTATATTTGAAATGCCTATCAGCAACCATATCTGGAATGCCTATCGGCACCTATATTTGAAATGCCTATCGGCTTCTATATCTGAAATGCCTATCGGCACCTATTTTTAAAATGCCAATCGGCAACTATATCTGAAATGCCTATCGGCACCTATATCTGAAATGCCTATCGACACCTATATCTGAAATGCCTATCGACACCTATATCTGAAATGCCTATCGACACCTATATCTTAAATGCCTATCGACAACTATATCTGAAATGCCTATCGACACCTATATCTGAAATGCCTATCGACACCTATATCTGAAATGCCTATCGACACCTATATCTGAAATGCCTATCGACACCTATTTTTGAAATGCCTATCGGAAACTTCATCTGAAATGCCTATCAGCACCTATATTTGAAATGCCTATCAGCAACCATATCTGGAATGCCTATCAGCACCTATATTTGAAATGCCTATCGGCTTCTATATCTGAAATGCCTATCGGCACCTATTTTTAAATGCCAATCGGCACCTATTTTTAAAATGCCAAACGGCATCTATATCTGAAATGCCTATCGACACCTATATCTGAAATGCCTATCGACACCTATATCTGAAATGCCTATCGACACCCCTATCTGAAATGCCTATCGATACCTATATCTGAAATGCCTATCGACACCTATATCTGAAATGCCTATCGACACCTATATCTGAAATGCCTATCGACACCTATATCTGAAATGCCTATCGACACCTATATCTGAAATGCCTATCGACACCTATATCTGAAATGCCTATCGACACCTATATCTGAAATGCCTATCGACACCTATATCTGAAATGCCTATCGACACCTATATCTGAAATGCCTATCGACACCTATTTTTGAAATGCCTATCGGAAACTACATCTGAAATGCCTATCAGCACCTATATTTGAAATGCCTATCGGCAACCATATCTGGAATGCCTATCGGCACCTATATTTGAAATGCCTATCGGCTTCTATATCTGAAATGCCTATCGGCACCTATTTTTAAAATGCCAATCGGCAACTATATCTGAAATGCCTAACGGCACCTATATCTGAAATGCCTATCGACACCTTTATCTGAAATGCCTATCGACACCTATATCTGAAATGCCTATCGACACCTATATCTGAAATGCCTATCGACACCTATATCTGAAATGCCTATCGACACCTATATCTGAAATGCCTATCGACACCTATTTTTGAATTGCCTATCGGAAACTACATCTGAAATGCCTATCAGCACCTATATTTGAAATGCCTATCGGCAACCATATCTGGAATGCCTATCGGCACCTATATTTGAAATGCCTATCGGCTTCTATATCTGAAATGCCTATCGGCACCTATTTTTAAAGTGCCAATCAGCAACTATATCTGAAATGCCTATCGGCACCTATATCTGAAATGCCTATCGACACCTATATCTGAAATGCCTATCGACACCTATATCTGAAATGCCTATCGACACCTATATCTGAAATGCCTATCCACACCTATATCTGAAATGCCTATCGACACCTATATCTGAAATGCCTATCGACACCTATATCTGAAATGCCTATCGACACCTATATCTGAATTGCCTATCGACACCTATATCTGAAATGCCTATCGACACCTATTTTTGAAATGCCTATCGGAAAATACATCTGAAATGCCTATCAGCACCTATATTTGAAATGCCTATCGGCAACCATATCTGGAATGCCTATCGGCACCTATATTTGAAATGTCTATCGGCTTCTATATCTGAAATGCCTATCGGCACCTATTTTTAAAATGCCAATCGGCAACTATATCTGAAATGCCTATCGGCACCTATATCTGAAATGCCTATCGACACCTATATCTGAAATGCCTATCGACACCTATATCTGAAATGCCTATCGACACCTATATCTGAAATGCCTATCGACACCTATATCTGAAATGCCTATCGACACCTATATATGAAATGCCTATCGACACCTATATCAAAAATGCCTAACGACACCTATATCTGAAATGCCTATCGACACCTATTTTTGAAATGCCTATCGGAAACTACATCTGAAATGCCTATCAGCACCTATATTTGAAATGCCTATCGGCAACCATATCTGGAATGCCTATCGGCACCTATATTTGAAATGCCTATCGGCTTCTATATCTGAAATGCCTATCGGCACCTATTTTTAAAATGCCAAACGGCAACTATATCTGAAATGCCTAACGGCACCTATATCGGAAATGCCTATCGACACCTATATCTGAAATGCCTATCGACACCTATATCTGAAATGCCTATCGACACCTATTTTTGAAATGCCTATCGGAAACTACATCTGAAATGCCTATCAGCACCTATATTTGAAATGCCTATCGGCAACCATATCTGGAATACCTATCGGCACCTATATTTGAAATGCCTATCGGCTTCTATATCTGAAATGCCTATCGGCACCTATTTTTAAAATGCCAATCGGCAACTATATCTGAAATGTCTATCGGCACCTATATCTGAAATGCCTATCGACACCTATATCAGAAATGCCTATCGACACTTATATCTGAAATGCCTATCGACACCTATATCTGAAATGCCTATCCACACCTATATCTGAAATGCCTATCGACAACTATATCTGAAATGCCTATCGACACCTATATCTGAAATGCCTATCGACACCTATATCTGAAATGCCTATCGACACCTATATCTGAAATGCCTATCGACACCTATTTTTGAAATGCCTATCGGAAACTACATCTGAAATGCCTATCAGCACCTATATTTGAAATGCCTATCGGCAACCATATCTGGAATACCTATCGGCACCTATATTTGAAATGCCTATCGGCTTCTATATCTGAAATGCCTATCGGCACCTATTTTTAAAATGCCTATCGGCAACTATATCTGAAATGCCTATCGGCACCTATATCTGAAATGCCTATCGACACCTATATCTGAAATGCCTATCGACACCTATATCTGAAATGCCTATCGACACCTATATCTGAAATGCCAATCGGCAACTATATCTGAAATGCCTATCGGCACCTATATCTAAAATGCCTATCGACACCTATATCTGAAATGCCTATCGACACCTATATCTGAAATGCCTATCGACACCTATATCTGAAATGCCTATCGACACCTATATCTGAAATGCCTATCGACACCTATATCTAAAATGCCTATCGACACTTATATCTGAAATGCCTATCGACACCTATATCTGAAATGCCTATCGACACCTATTTTTGAAATGCCTATCGGAAACTACATCTGAAATGCCTATCAGCACCTATATTTGAAATGCCTATCGGCAACCATATCTGCAATGCCTATCGGCACCTATATTTGAAATGCCTATCGGCTTCTATATCTGAAATGCCTATCGGCACCTATTTTTAAAATGCCAATCGGCAACTGTATCTGAAATGCCTATCGGCACCTATATCTGAAATGCCTATCGACACCTATATCTGAAATGCCTATCGACGCCTATATCTGAAATGCCTATCGACACCTATATCTGAAATGCCTATCGACACCTATATCTGAAATGCCTATCGACACCTATATCTGAAATGCCTATCGACACCTATATCTGAAATACCTATCGACACCTATATCTGAAATGCCTATCGACACCTATTTTTGAAATGCCTATCGGAAACTACATCTGAAATGCCTATCAGCACCTATATTTGAAATGCCTATCGACACCTATATCTGAAATGCCTATCGACACCTATATCTGAAATGCCTATCGACACCTATATCTAAAATGCCTATCGACACTTATATCTGAAATGCCTATCGACACCTATATCTGAAATGCCTATCGACACCTATTTTTGAAATGCCTATCGGAAACTACATCTGAAATGCCTATCAGCACCTATATTTGAAATGCCTATCGGCAACCATATCTGCAATGCCTATCGGCACCTATATTTGAAATGCCTATCGGCTTCTATATCTGAAATGCCTATCGGCACCTATTTTTAAAATGCCAATCGGCAACTGTATCTGAAATGCCTATCGGCACCTATATCTGAAATGCCTATCGACACCTATATCTGAAATGCCTATCGACACCTATATCTGAAATGCCTATCGACACCTATATCTAAAATGCCTATCGACACTTATATCTGAAATGCCTATCGACACCTATATCTGAAATGCCTATCGACACCTATATCTGAAATGCCTATCGACACCTATATCTGAAATGCCTATCGACACCTATATCTAAAATGCCTATCGACACTTATATCTGAAATGCCTATCGACACCTATATCTGAAATGCCTATCGACACCTATTTTTGAAATGCCTATCGGAAACTACATCTGAAATGCCTATCAGCACCTATATTTGAAATGCCTATCGGCAACCATATCTGCAATGCCTATCGGCACCTATATTTGAAATGCCTATCGGCTTCTATATCTGAAATGCCTATCGGCACCTATTTTTAAAATGCCAATCGGCAACTGTATCTGAAATGCCTATCGGCACCTATATCTGAAATGCCTATCGACACCTATATCTGAAATGCCTATCGACACCTATATCTGAAATGCCTATCGACACCTATATCTGAAATGCCTATCGACACCTATATCTGAAATGCCTATCGACCTCTATTTTTGAAATGCCTATCGGAAACTACATCTGAAATGCCCATCAGCACCTATATTTGAAATGCCTATCGGCAACCGTATCTGGAATGCCTATCGGCACCTATATTTGAAATGCCTATCGGCTTCTATATCTGAAATGCCTATCGGCACCTATTTTTAAAATGCCAATCGGCAACTATATCTGAAATGCCTATCGGCGCCTATATCTGAAATGCCTATCGACACCTATATCTGAAATGCCTATCGACACCTATATCTGAAATGCCTATCGACACCTATATCTGAAATGCCTATCTACACCTATATCTGAAATGCCTATCGACACCTATATCTGAAATGCCTATCGACACCTATATCTGAAATGCCTATCGACAGCTATATCTGAAATGCCTATCGACACCTATAGCTGAAATGCCTATCGACACCTATATCTAAAATACCTATCGACACCTATTTTTGAAATGCCTATCGGAAACTACATCTGAAATGCCTATCAGCACCTATATTTGAAATGCCTATCGGCAACCATATCTGGAATGCCTATCGGCACCTATATTTGAAATGCCTATCGGCTTCTATATCTGAAATGCCTATCGGCACCTATTTTTAAAATGCCAATCGGCAACTATATCTGAAATGCCTTTCGACACCTATATCTGAAATGCCTATCGACACCTATATCTGAAATGCCTATCGACACCTATATCTGAAATGCCTATCGACACCTATATCTGAAATGCCTATCGACACCTATATCTGAAATGCCTATCGACACCTATATCTGAAATGCCTATCGACACCTATATCTGAAATGCCTATCGACACCTATTTTTGAAACGCCTATCGGAAACTACATCTGAAATGCCTATCAGCACCTATATTTGAAATGCCTATCGGCAACCATATCTGGAATGCCTATCGGCACCTATATTTGAAATGCCTATCGGCTTCTATATCTGAAATGCCTATCGGCACCAATTTTTAAAATGCCAATCGGCAACTATATCTGAAATGCCTATCGGCACCTATATCTGAAATGCCTATCGACACCTATATCTGAAATGCCTATCGGCACCTATATCTGAAATGCCTATCGACACCTATATCTGAAATGCTTATCGACACCTATATCTGAAATGCCTATCGACACCTATATCTGAAATGCCTATCGACACCTATATCTGAAATGCCTATCGACACCTATATCTGAAATGCCTATCGACACCTATTTTTTAAATGCCTATCGGAAACTACATCTGAAATGCCTATCAGCACTTATATTTGAAATGCCTATCGGCAACCATATCTGGAATGCCTATCGGCACCTATATTTGAAATGCCTATCGGCTTCTATATCTGAAATGCCTATCGGCACCTATTTTTAAAATGCCAATCGGACACTATATCTGAAATGCCTATCGGCACCTATATCTGAAATGTCTATCGACACCTATATCTGAAATGCCTATCGACACTAATATCTGAAATGCCTATCGACACCTATATCTGAAATGCCTATCGACACCTGTATCTGAAATGCCTATCGACACCTATATCTGAAATGCCTATCGACACCTATTTTTGAAATGCCTATCGGAAACTACATCTGAAATGCCTATCAGCACCTGTATTTGAAATGCCTATCGGCAACCATATCTGGAATGCCTATCGGCACCTATATTTGAAATGCCTATCGGCTTCTATATCTGAAATGCCTATCGGCACCTATTTTTAAAATGTCAATCGGCAACTATATCTGAAATGCCTATCGGCACCTATATCTGAAATGCCTATCGACACCTATATCTGAAATGCCTATCGACACCTATATCTGAAATGCCTATCGACACCTATATCTGAAATGCCTATCGACACCTATATCTGAAATGCCTATTGACACCTATATCTGAAATGCCTATCGACACCTATATCTGAAATGCCTATCGACACCTATATCTGAAATGCCTATCGACACCTATATCTGAAATGCCTATCGACACCTATTTTTGAAATGCCTATCGGAAACTACATCTGAAATGCCTATCAGCACCTATATTTGAAATGCCTATCGGCAACCATATCTGGAATGCCTATCGGCACCTATATTTGAAATGCCTATCGGCTTCTATATCTGAAATGCCTATCGACACCTATTTTTGAAATGCCTATCGGAAACTACATCTGAAATGCCTATCAGCACCTATATTTGAAATGCCTATCGGCAACCATATCTGGAATGCCTATCGGCACTTATATTTGAAATGCCTATCGGATTCTATATCTGAAATGCCTATCGGCACCTATTTTTAAAATGCCAATCGGCAACTATATCTGAAATGCCTATCGGCACCTATATCTGAAATGCCTATCGACACCTATATCTGAAATGCCTATCGACACCTATATCTGAAATGCCCATCGACACCTATATCTGAAATGCCTATCGACACCTATATCTGAAATGCCTATCGACACCTATATCTGAAATGCCTATCGACACCTATATCTGAAATGCCTATCGACACCTATATCTGAAATGCCTATCGACACCTATTTTTTAAATGCCTATCGGAAACTACATCTGAAATGCCTATCGGCAACCATACCTGGAATGCCTATCGGCACCTATATTTGAAATGCCTATCGGCTTCTATATCTGAAATGCCTATCGGCACCTATTTTTAAAATGCCAATCGGCAACTATATCTGAAATGCCTATCGGCACCTATATCTGAAATGCCTATCGACACCTATATCTGAAATGCCTATCGACACCTATATCTGAAATGCCTATCGACACCTATATCTGAAATGCCTATCGACACCTATATCTGAAATGCCTATCGACACCTATATCTGAAATGCCTATCGACACCTATATCTGAAATGCCTATCGACACCTATATCTGAAATGCCTATCGACACCTATATCTGAAATGCCTATCGACACCTATTTTTGAAATGCCTATCGGAAACTACATCTGAAATGCCTATCAGCACCTATATTTGAAATGCCTATCGGCAACCATATCTGGAATGCCTATCGGCACCTATATTTGAAATGCGTATCAGCACCTATATTTGAAATGCCTATCGGCAACCATATCTGGAATGCCTATCGGCACCTATATTTGAAATGCCTATCGGCTTCTATATCTGAAATGCCTATCGGCACCAATTTTTAAAATGCCAATCGGCAACTATATCTGAAATGCCTATCGGCACCTATATCTGAAATGCCTATCGACACCTATATCTGAAATGCCTATCGACACCTATATCTGAAATGCCTATCGACACCTATATCTGAAATGCCTATCGACACCTATATCTGAAATGCCTATCGACACCTATATCTGAAATGCCTATCGACACCTATATCTGAAATGCCTATCGACACCTATATCTGAAATGCCTATCGACACCTATATCTGAAATGCCTATCGACACCTATTTTTGAAATGCCTATCGGAAACTACATCTGAAATGCCTATCAGCACCTATATTTGAAATGCCTATCGGCAACCATATCTGGAATGCCTATCGGCACCTATATTTGAAATGCCTATCGGATTCTATATCTGAAATGCCTATCGGCACCTATTTTTAAAATGCCAATCGGCAACTATATCTGAAATGCCTATCGGCACCTATATCTGAAATGCCTATCGACACCTATATCTGAAATGCCTATCGACACCTATATCTGAAATGCCCATCGACACCTATATCTGAAATGCCTATCGACACCTATATCTGAAATGCCTATCGACACCTATATCTGAAATGCCTATCGACACCTATATCTGAAATGCCTATCGACACCTATATCTGAAATGCCTATCGACACCTATTTTTTAAATGCCTATCGGAAACTACATCTGAAATGCCTATCAGCACCTATATTTGAAATGCCTATCGGCAACCATACCTGGAATGCCTATCGGCACCTATATTTGAAATGCCTATCGGCTTCTATATCTGAAATGCCTATCGGCACCTATTTTTAAAATGCCAATCGGCAACTATATCTGAAATGCCTATCGGCACCTATTACTGAAATGCCTATCGACACCTATATCTGAAATGCCTCTCGACACCTATATCTGAAATGCCTATCGACACCTATATCTGAAATGCCTATCGACACCTATATCTGAAATGCCTATCGACACCTATATCTGAAATGCCTATCGACACCTATATCTGAAATGCCTATCGACACCTATATCTGAAATGCCTATCGACACCTATATCTGAAATGCCTATCGACACCTATTTTTGAAGTGCCTATCGGAAACTACATCTGAAATGCCTATCAGCACCTATATTTGAAATGCCTATCGGCAACCATATCTGGAATGCCTATCGGCACCTATATTTGAAATGCCTATCGGCTTCTATATCTAAAATGCCTATCGGCACCTATTTTTAAAATGCCAATCGGCAACTATATCCGAAATGCCTATCGGCACTTATATCTGAAATGCCTATCGACACCTATATCTGAAATGCCTATCGACACCTATATCTGAAATGCCTATCGACACCTATATCTGAAATGCCTATCGACACCTATATCTGAAATGCCTATCGACACCTATATCTGAAATGCCTATCGACACCTATATCTGAAATGCCTATCGACACCTATATCTGAAATGCCTATCGACACCTATATCTGAAATGCCTATCGACACCTATATCTGAAATGCCTATCGACACCTATTTTTAAAATGCCTATCGGAAACTACATCTGAAATGCCTATCAGCACCTATATTTGAAATGCCTATCAGCAACCATATCTGGAATGCCTATCAGCACCTATATTTGAAATGCCTATCGGCTTCTATATCTGAAATGCCTATCGGCACCTATTTTTAAATGCCAATCGGCACCTATTTTTAAAATGCCAATCGGCAACTATATCTGAAATGCCTATCGACACCTATATCTGAAATGCCTATCGACACCTATATCTGAAATGCCTATCGACACCTATATCTGAAATGCCTATCGATACCTATATCTGAAATGCCTATCGACACCTATATCTGAAATGCCTATCGACACCTATATCTGAAATGCCTATCGACACCTATATCTGAAATGCCTATCGACACCTATTTTTGAAATGCCTATCGGAAACTACATCTGAAATGCCTATCAGCACCTATATTTGAAATGCCTATCGGCAACCATATCTGGAATGCCTATCGGCACCTATATTTGAAATGCCTATCGGCTTCTATATCTGAAATGCCTATCGGCACCTATTTTTAAAATGCCAATCGGCAACTATATCTGAAATGCCTATCGGCACCTATATCTGAAATGCCTATCGACACCTATATCTGAAATGCCTATCGACACCTATATCTGAAATGCCTATCGACACCTATATCTGAAATGCCTATCGACACCTATATCTGAAATGCCTATCGACACCTATATCTGAAATGCCTATCGACACCTATTTTTAAAATGCCTATCGGAAACTACATCTGAAATGCCTATCAGCACCTATATTTGAAATGCCTATCAGCAACCATATCTGGAATGCCTATCAGCACCTATATTTGAAATGCCTATCGGCTTCTATATCTGAAATGCCTATCGGCACCTATTTTTAAATGCCAATCGGCACCTATTTTTAAAATGCCAATCGGCAACTATATCTGAAATGCCTATCGACACCTATATCTGAAATGCCTATCGACACCTATATCTGAAATGCCTATCGACACCTATATCTGAAATGCCTATCGATACCTATATCTGAAATGCCTATCGACACCTATATCTGAAATGCCTATCGACACCTATATCTGAAATGCCTATCGACACCTATATCTAAAATGCCTATCGACACCTATTTTTGAAATGCCTATCGGAAACTACATCTGAAATGCCTATCAGCACCTATATTTGAAATGCCTATCGGCAACCATATCTGGAATGCCTATCGGCACCTATATTTGAAATGCCTATCGGCTTCTATATCTGAAATGCCTATCGGCACCTATTTTTAAAATGCCAATCGGCAACTATATCTGAAATGCCTATCGGCACCTATATCTGAAATGCCTATCGACACCTATATCTGAAATGCCTATCGACACCTATATCTGAAATGCCTATCGACACCTATATCTGAAATGCCTATCGACACCTATATCTGAAATGCCTATCGACACCTATATCTGAAATGCCTATCGACACCTATATCTGAAATGCCTATCGACACCTATATCTGAAATGCCTATCGACACCTATTTTTGAAATGCCTATCGGAAACTACATCTGAAATGCCTATCAGCACCTTTATTTGAAATGCCTATCGGCAACCATATCTGGGATGCCTATCGGCACCTATATTTGAAATGCCTATCGGCTTCTATATCTGAAGTGTCTATCGGCACCTATTTTTAAAATGCCAATCGGCAACTATATCTGAAATGCCTATCGGCACCTATATCTGAAATGCCTATCGACACCTATATCTGAAATGCCTATCGACACCTATATCTGAAATGCCTATCGACACCTATATCTGAAATGCCTATCGACACCTATATCTGAAATGCCTATCGACACCTATATCTGAAATGCCTATCGACACCTATATCTGAAATGCCTATCGACACCTATATCTGAAATGCCTATCGACACCTATATCTGAAATGCCTATCGACACCTATTTTTGAAATGCCTATCGGAAACTACATCTGAAATGCCTATCAGCACCTATATTTGAAATGCCTATCGGCAACCATATCTGGAATGCCTATCGGCACCTATATTTGAAATGCCTATCGGCTTCTATATCTGAAATGCCTATCGGCACCTATTTTTAAAATGCCAATCGGCAACTATATCTGAAATGCCTAACGGCACCTATATCTGAAATGCCTATCGACACCTATATCTGAAATGCCTATCGACACCTATATCTGAAATGCCTATCGACACCTATATCTGAAATGCCTATCGACACCTATATCTGAAATGCCTATCGACACCTATTTTTGAAATGCCTATCGGAAACTACATCTGAAATGCCTATCAGCACCTATATTTGAAATGCCTATCGGCAACCATATCTGGAATGCCTATCGGCACCTATATTTGAAATGCCTATCGGCTTCTATATCTGAAATGCCTATCGGCACCAATTTTTAAAATGCCAATCGGCAACTATATCTGAAATGCCTATCGGCACCTATATCTGAAATGCCTATCGACACCTATATCTGAAATGCCTATCGGCACCTATATCTGAAATGCCTATCGACACCTATATCTGAAATGCTTATCGACACCTATATCTGAAATGCCTATCGACACCTATATCTGAAATGCCTATCGACACCTATATCTGAAATGCCTATCGACACCTATATCTGAAATGCCTATCGACACCTATTTTTTAAATGCCTATCGGAAACTACATCTGAAATGCCTATCAGCACTTATATTTGAAATGCCTATCGGCAACCATATCTGGAATGCCTATCGGCACCTATATTTGAAATGCCTATCGGCTTCTATATCTGAAATGCCTATCGGCACCTATTTTTAAAATGCCAATCGGACACTATATCTGAAATGCCTATCGGCACCTATATCTGAAATGTCTATCGACACCTATATCTGAAATGCCTATCGACACTAATATCTGAAATGCCTATCGACACCTATATCTGAAATGCCTATCGACACCTATATCTGAAATGCCTATTGACACCTATATCTGAAATGCCTATCGACACCTATATCTGAAATGCCTATCGACACCTATATCTGAAATGCCTATCGACACCTATATCTGAAATGCCTATCGACACCTATTTTTGAAATGCCTATCGGAAACTACATCTGAAATGCCTATCAGCACCTATATTTGAAATGCCTATCGGCAACCATATCTGGAATGCCTATCGGCACCTATATTTGAAATGCCTATCGGCTTCTATATCTGAAATGCCTATCGACACCTATTTTTGAAATGCCTATCGGAAACTACATCTGAAATGCCTATCAGCACCTATATTTGAAATGCCTATCGGCAACCATATCTGGAATGCCTATCGGCACTTATATTTGAAATGCCTATCGGATTCTATATCTGAAATGCCTATCGGCACCTATTTTTAAAATGCCAATCGGCAACTATATCTGAAATGCCTATCGGCACCTATATCTGAAATGCCTATCGACACCTATATCTGAAATGCCTATCGACACCTATATCTGAAATGCCCATCGACACCTATATCTGAAATGCCTATCGACACCTATATCTGAAATGCCTATCGACACCTATATCTGAAATGCCTATCGACACCTATATCTGAAATGCCTATCGACACCTATATCTGAAATGCCTATCGACACCTATTTTTTAAATGCCTATCGGAAACTACATCTGAAATGCCTATCGGCAACCATACCTGGAATGCCTATCGGCACCTATATTTGAAATGCCTATCGGCTTCTATATCTGAAATGCCTATCGGCACTTATTTTTAAAATGCCAATCGGCAACTATATCTGAAATGCCTATCGGCACCTATATCTGAAATGCCTATCGACACCTATATCTGAAATGCCTATCGACACCTATATCTGAAATGCCTATCGACACCTATATCTGAAATGCCTATCGACACCTATATCTGAAATGCCTATCGACACCTATATCTGAAATGCCTATCGACACCTATATCTGAAATGCCTATCGACACCTATATCTGAAATGCCTATCGACACCTATATCTGAAATGCCTATCGACACCTATTTTTGAAATGCCTATCGGAAACTACATCTGAAATGCCTATCAGCACCTATATTTGAAATGCCTATCGGCAACCATATCTGGAATGCCTATCGGCACCTATATTTGAAATGCGTATCAGCACCTATATTTGAAATGCCTATCGGCAACCATATCTGGAATGCCTATCGGCACCTATATTTGAAATGCCTATCGGCTTCTATATCTGAAATGCCTATCGGCACCAATTTTTAAAATGCCAATCGGCAACTATATCTGAAATGCCTATCGGCACCTATATCTGAAATGCCTATCGACACCTATATCTGAAATGCCTATCGACACCTATATCTGAAATGCCTATCGACACCTATATCTGAAATGCCTATCGACACCTATATCTGAAATGCCTATCGACACCTATATCTGAAATGCCTATCGACACCTATATCTGAAATGCCTATCGACACCTATATCTGAAATGCCTATCGACACCTATATCTGAAATGCCTATCGACACCTATTTTTGAAATGCCTATCGGAAACTACATCTGAAATGCCTATCAGCACCTATATTTGAAATGCCTATCGGCAACCATATCTGGAATGCCTATCGGCACCTATATTTGAAATGCCTATCGGATTCTATATCTGAAATGCCTATCGGCACCTATTTTTAAAATGCCAATCGGCAACTATATCTGAAATGCCTATCGGCACCTATATCTGAAATGCCTATCGACACCTATATCTGAAATGCCTATCGACACCTATATCTGAAATGCCCATCGACACCTATATCTGAAATGCCTATCGACACCTATATCTGAAATGCCTATCGACACCTATATCTGAAATGCCTATCGACACCTATATCTGAAATGCCTATCGACACCTATATCTGAAATGCCTATCGACACCTATTTTTTAAATGCCTATCGGAAACTACATCTGAAATGCCTATTAGCACCTATATTTGAAATGCCTATCGGCAACCATACCTGGAATGCCTATCGGCACCTATATTTGAAATGCCTATCGGATTCTATATCTGAAATGCCTATCGGCACCTATTTTTAAAATGCCAATCGGCAACTATATCTGAAATGCCTATCGGCACCTATATCTGAAATGCCTATCGACACCTATATCTGAAATGCCTATCGACACCTATATCTGAAATGCCCATCGACACCTATATCTGAAATGCCTATCGACACCTATATCTGAAATGCCTATCGACACCTATATCTGAAATGCCTATCGACACCTATATCTGAAATGCCTATCGACACCTATATCTGAAATGCCTATCGACACCTATATCTGAAATGCCTATTGACACCTATATCTGAAATGCCTATCGACACCTATATCTGAAATGCCTATCGACACCTATATCTGAAATGCCTATCGACACCTATATCTGAAATGCCTATCGACACCTATTTTTGAAATGCCTATCGGAAACTACATCTGAAATGCCTATCAGCACCTATATTTGAAATGCCTATCGGCAACCATATCTGAAATGCCTATCGGCACCTATATTTGAAATGCCTATCGGCTTCTATATCTGAAATGCCTATCGACACCTATTTTTGAAATGCCTATCGGAAACTACATCTGAAATGCCTATCAGCACCTATATTTGAAATGCCTATCGGCAACCATATCTGGAATGCCTATCGGCACTTATATTTGAAATGCCTATCGGATTCTATATCTGAAATGCCTATCGGCACCTATTTTTAAAATGCCAATCGGCAACTATATCTGAAATGCCTATCGGCACCTATATCTGAAATGCCTATCGACACCTATATCTGAAATGCCTATCGACACCTATATCTGAAATGCCCATCGACACCTATATCTGAAATGCCTATCGACACCTATATCTGAAATGCCTATCGACACCTATATCTGAAATGCCTATCGACACCTATATCTGAAATGCCTATCGACACCTATATCTGAAATGCCTATCGACACCTATTTTTTAAATGCCTATCGGAAACTACATCTGAAATGCCTATCGGCAACCATACCTGGAATGCCTATCGGCACCTATATTTGAAATGCCTATCGGCTTCTATATCTGAAATGCCTATCGGCACCTATTTTTAAAATGCCAATCGGCAACTATATCTGAAATGCCTATCGGCACCTATATCTGAAATGCCTATCGACACCTATATCTGAAATGCCTATCGACACCTATATCTGAAATGCCTATCGACACCTATATCTGAAATGCCTATCGACACCTATATCTGAAATGCCTATCGACACCTATATCTGAAATGCCTATCGACACCTATATCTGAAATGCCTATCGACACCTATATCTGAAATGCCTATCGACACCTATATCTGAAATGCCTATCGACACCTATTTTTGAAATGCCTATCGGAAACTACATCTGAAATGCCTATCAGCACCTATATTTGAAATGCCTATCGGCAACCATATCTGGAAAGCCTATCGGCACCTATATTTGAAATGCGTATCAGCACCTATATTTGAAATGCCTATCGGCAACCATATCTGGAATGCCTATCGGCACCTATATTTGAAATGCCTATCGGCTTCTATATCTGAAATGCCTATCGGCACCAATTTTTAAAATGCCAATCGGCAACTATATCTGAAATGCCTATCGGCACCTATATCTGAAATGCCTATCGACACCTATATCTGAAATGCCTATCGACACCTATATCTGAAATGCCTATCGACACCTATATCTGAAATGCCTATCGACACCTATATCTGAAATGCCTATCGACACCTATATCTGAAATGCCTATCGACACCTATATCTGAAATGCCTATCGACACCTATATCTGAAATGCCTATCGACACCTATATCTGAAATGCCTATCGACACCTATTTTTGAAATGCCTATCGGAAACTACATCTGAAATGCCTATCAGCACCTATATTTGAAATGCCTATCGGCAACCATATCTGGAATGCCTATCGGCACCTATATTTGAAATGCCTATCGGATTCTATATCTGAAATGCCTATCGGCACCTATTTTTAAAATGCCAATCGGCAACTATATCTGAAATGCCTATCGGCACCTATATCTGAAATGCCTATCGACACCTATATCTGAAATGCCTATCGACACCTATATCTGAAATGCCCATCGACACCTATATCTGAAATGCCTATCGACACCTATATCTGAAATGCCTATCGACACCTATATCTGAAATGCCTATCGACACCTATATCTGAAATGCCTATCGACACCTATATCTGAAATGCCTATCGACACCTATTTTTTAAATGCCTATCGGCTTCTATATCTAAAATGCCTATCGGCACCTATTTTTAAAATGCCAATCGGCAACTATATCCGAAATGCCTATCGGCACTTATATCTGAAATGCCTATCGACACCTATATCTGAAATGCCTATCGACACCTATATCTGAAATGCCTATCGACACCTATATCTGAAATGCCTATCGACACCTATATCTGAAATGCCTATCGACACCTATATCTGAAATGCCTATCGACACCTATATCTGAAATGCCTATCGACACCTATATCTGAAATGCCTATCGACACCTATATCTGAAATGCCTATCGACACCTATATCTGAAATGCCTATCGACACCTATTTTTAAAATGCCTATCGGAAACTACATCTGAAATGCCTATCAGCACCTATATTTGAAATGCCTATCAGCAACCATATCTGGAATGCCTATCAGCACCTATATTTGAAATGCCTATCGGCTTCTATATCTGAAATGCCTATCGGCACCTATTTTTAAATGCCAATCGGCACCTATTTTTAAAATGCCAATCGGCAACTATATCTGAAATGCCTATCGACACCTATATCTGAAATGCCTATCGACACCTATATCTGAAATGCCTATCGACACCTATATCTGAAATGCCTATCGATACCTATATCTGAAATGCCTATCGACACCTATATCTGAAATGCCTATCGACACCTATATCTGAAATGCCTATCGACACCTATATCTGAAATGCCTATCGACACCTATTTTTGAAATGCCTATCGGAAACTACATCTGAAATGCCTATCAGCACCTATATTTGAAATGCCTATCGGCAACCATATCTGGAATGCCTATCGGCACCTATATTTGAAATGCCTATCGGCTTCTATATCTGAAATGCCTATCGGCACCTATTTTTAAAATGCCAATCGGCAACTATATCTGAAATGCCTATCGGCACCTATATCTGAAATGCCTATCGACACCTATATCTGAAATGCCTATCGACACCTATATCTGAAATGCCTATCGACACCTATATCTGAAATGCCTATCGACACCTATATCTGAAATGCCTATCGACACCTATATCTGAAATGCCTATCGACACCTATTTTTAAAATGCCTATCGGAAACTACATCTGAAATGCCTATCAGCACCTATATTTGAAATGCCTATCAGCAACCATATCTGGAATGCCTATCAGCACCTATATTTGAAATGCCTATCGGCTTCTATATCTGAAATGCCTATCGGCACCTATTTTTAAATGCCAATCGGCACCTATTTTTAAAATGCCAATCGGCAACTATATCTGAAATGCCTATCGACACCTATATCTGAAATGCCTATCGACACCTATATCTGAAATGCCTATCGACACCTATATCTGAAATGCCTATCGATACCTATATCTGAAATGCCTATCGACACCTATATCTGAAATGCCTATCGACACCTATATCTGAAATGCCTATCGACACCTATATCTAAAATGCCTATCGACACCTATTTTTGAAATGCCTATCGGAAACTACATCTGAAATGCCTATCAGCACCTATATTTGAAATGCCTATCGGCAACCATATCTGGAATGCCTATCGGCACCTATATTTGAAATGCCTATCGGCTTCTATATCTGAAATGCCTATCGGCACCTATTTTTAAAATGCCAATCGGCAACTATATCTGAAATGCCTATCGGCACCTATATCTGAAATGCCTATCGACACCTATATCTGAAATGCCTATCGACACCTATATCTGAAATGCCTATCGACACCTATATCTGAAATGCCTATCGACACCTATATCTGAAATGCCTATCGACACCTATATCTGAAATGCCTATCGACACCTATATCTGAAATGCCTATCGACACCTATATCTGAAATGCCTATCGACACCTATTTTTGAAATGCCTATCGGAAACTACATCTGAAATGCCTATCAGCACCTTTATTTGAAATGCCTATCGGCAACCATATCTGGGATGCCTATCGGCACCTATATTTGAAATGCCTATCGGCTTCTATATCTGAAGTGTCTATCGGCACCTATTTTTAAAATGCCAATCGGCAACTATATCTGAAATGCCTATCGGCACCTATATCTGAAATGCCTATCGACACCTATATCTGAAATGCCTATCGACACCTATATCTGAAATGCCTATCGACACCTATATCTGAAATGCCTATCGACACCTATATCTGAAATGCCTATCGACACCTATATCTGAAATGCCTATCGACACCTATATCTGAAATGCCTATCGACACCTATATCTGAAATGCCTATCGACACCTATATCTGAAATGCCTATCGACACCTATTTTTGAAATGCCTATCGGAAACTACATCTGAAATGCCTATCAGCACCTATATTTGAAATGCCTATCGGCAACCATATCTGGAATGCCTATCGGCACCTATATTTGAAATGCCTATCGGCTTCTATATCTGAAATGCCTATCGGCACCTATTTTTAAAATGCCAATCGGCAACTATATCTGAAATGCCTAACGGCACCTATATCTGAAATGCCTATCGACACCTATATCTGAAATGCCTATCGACACCTATATCTGAAATGCCTATCGACACCTATATCTGAAATGCCTATCGACACCTATATCTGAAATGCCTATCGACACTTATATCTGAAATGCCTATCGACACCTATATCTAAAATGCCTATCGACACCTATTTTTGAAATGCCTATCGGAAACTACATCTGAAATGCCTATCAGCACCTATATTTGAAATGCCTATCGGCAACCATATCTGGAATGCCTATCGGCACCTATATTTGAAATGCCTATCGGCTTCTATATCTGAAATGCCTATCGGCACCTATTTTTAAATGCCAATCGGCACCTATTTTTAAAATGCCAATCGGCAACTATATCTGAAATGCCTATCGACACCTATATCTGAAATGCCTATCGACACCTATATCTGAAATGCCTATCGACACCTATATCTGAAATGCCTATCGATACCTATATCTGAAATGCCTATCGACACCTATATCTGAAATGCCTATCGACACCTATATCTGAAATGCCTATCGACACCTATATCTGAAATGCCTATCGACACCTATTTTTGAAATGCCTATCGGAAACTACATCTGAAATGCCTATCAGCACCTATATTTGAAATGCCTATCGGCAACCATATCTGGAATGCCTATCGGCACCTATATTTGAAATGCCTATCGGCTTCTATATCTGAAATGCCTATCGGCACCTATTTTTAAAATGCCAATCGGCAACTATATCTGAAATGCCTATCGGCACCTATATCTGAAATGCCTATCGACACCTATATCTGAAATGCCTATCGACACCTATATCTGAAATGCCTATCGACACCTATATCTGAAATGCCTATCGACACCTATATCTGAATTGCCTATCGACACCTATATCTGAAATGCCTATCGACACCTATTTTTGAAATGCCTATCGGAAACTACATCTGAAATGCCTATCAGCACCTATATTTGAAATGCCTATCGGCAACCATATCTGGAATGCCTATCGGCACCTATATTTGAAATGCCTATCGGCTTCTATATCTGAAATGCCTATCGGCACCTATTTTTAAAGTGCCAATCGGCAGCTATATATGAAATGCCTATCGGCACCTATATCTGAAATGCCTATCGACACTTATATCTGAAATGCATATCGACACCTATATCTGAAATGCCTATCGACACCTATAACTGAAATGCCTATCCACACCTATATCTGAAATGCCTATCGACACCTATATCTGAAATGCCTATCGACACCTATATCTGAAATGCCTATCGACACCTATATCTGAAATGCCTATCGACACCTATTTTTGAAATGCCTATCGGAAACTACATCTGAAATGCCTATCAGCACCTATATTTGAAATGCCTGTCGGCAAACATATCTGGAATGCCTATCGGCACCTATATTTGAAATGCCTATCGGCTTCTATATCTGAAATGCCTATCGGCACCTATTTTTAAAATGCCAATCGGCAACTATATCTGAAATGCCTAACGGCACCTATATCTGAAATGCCTATCGACACCTATATCTGAAATGCCTATCGACACCTATATCTGAAATGCCTATCGACACCTATTTTTGAAATGCCTATCGGAAACTACATCTGAAATGCCTATCAGCACCTATATTTGAAATGCCTGTCGGCAACCATATCTGGAATGCCTATCGACACCTATTTTTGAAATGCCTATCGGAAACTACATCTGAACTGCCTATCAGCACCTATATTTGAAATGCCTATCGGCAACCATATCTGGAATGCCTATCGGCACCTATATTTGAAATGCCTATCGGCTTCTATATCTGAAATGCCTATCGGCACCAATTTTTAAAATGCCAATCGGCAACTATATCTGAAATGCCTATCGGCACCTATATCTGAAATGCCTATCGACACCTATATCTGAAATGCCTATCGGCACCTATATCTGAAATGCCTATCGACACCTATATCTGAAATGCTTATCGACACCTATATCTGAAATGCCTATCGACACCTATATCTGAAATGCCTATCGACACCTATATCTGAAATGCCTATCGACACCTATATCTGAAATGCCTATCGACACCTATTTTTGAAATGCCTATCGGAAACTACATCTGAAATGCCTATCAGCACTTATATTTGAAATGCCTATCGGCAACTATATCTGGAATGCCTATCGGCACCTATATTTGAAATGCCTATCGGCTTCTATATCTGAAATGCCTATCGGCACCTATTTTTAAAATGCCAATCGGACACTATATCTGAAATGCCTATCGGCACCTATATCTGAAATGTCTATCGACACCTATATCTGAAATGCCTATCGACACTAATATCTGAAATGCCTATCGACACCTATATCTGAAATGCCTATCGACACCTGTATCTGAAATGCGTATCGACACCTATATCTGAAATGCCTATCGACACCTATTTTTGAAATGCCTATCGGAAACTACATCTGAAATGCCTATCAGCACCTATATTTGAAATGCCTATCGGCAACCATATCTGGAATGCCTATCGGCACCTATATTTGAAATGCCTATCGGCTTTTATATCTGAAATGCCTATCGGTACCTATTTTTAAAATGCCAATCGGCAACTATATCTGAAATGCCTATCGGCACCTATATCTGAAATGCCTATCGACACCTATGTCTGAAATGCCTATCGACACCTATAGCTGAAATGCCTATCGACACCTATATCTGAAATGCCTATCGACACCTATATCTGAAATGCCTATCGACACCTATATCTGAAATGCCTATCGACACCTATTTTTGAAATGCCTATCGGAAACTACATCTGAAATGCCTATCAGCACCTATATTTGAAATGCCTATCGGCAACCATATCTGGAATGCCTATCGGCACCTATATTTGAAATGCCTATCGGCTTCTATATCTGAAATGCCTATCGGCACCTATTTTTAAAATGCCAATCGGCAACTATATCTGAAATGCCTATCGGCACCTATATCTGAAATGCCTATCGACACCTATATCTGAAATGCCTATCGACACCTATATCTGAAATGCCTATCGACACCTATATCTGAAATGCCTATCGACACCTATATCTGAAATGCCTATCGACACATATATCTGAAATGCCTATCGACACCTATATCTGAAATGCCTATCGACACCTATATCTGAAATGCCTATCGACACCTATTTTTGAAATGCCTATCGGAAACTACATCTGAAATGCCTATCAGCACCTATATTTGAAATGCCTATCGGCAACCATTTCTGGAATGCCTATCGGCACCTATATTTGAAATGCCTATCGGCTTCTATATCTGAAATGCCTATCGGAACCTATTTTTAAAATGCCAATCGGCAACTATATCTGAAATGCCTATCGGCAACTATATCTGAAATGCTTATCGACACCTATATCTGAAATGCCTATCGACACCTATATCTGAAATGCCTATCGACACCTATATCTGAAATGCCTATCGACACCTATATCTGAAATGCCTATCGACACCTAAATCTAAAATGCCTATCGACACCTATATCTGAAATGCCTATCGACACCTATATCTGAAATGCCTATCGACACCTATATCTGAAATGCCTATCGACACCTATTTTTGAAATGCCTATCGGAAACTACATCTGAAATGCCTATCAGCACCTATATTTGAAATGCCCATCGGCAACCATATCTGGAATGCCTATCGGCACCTATATTTGAAATGCCTATCGGCTACTATATCTGAAATGCCTATCGGCACCTATTTTTAAAATGCCAATCGGCAACAATATCTGAATTGCCTATCGGCACCTATATCTGAAATGCCTATCGACACCTATATCTGAAATGCCTATCGACACCTATATCTGAAATGCCTATCGACACCTATATCTGAAATGCCTATCGACACCTATATCTGAAATGCCTATCGACACCTATATCTGAAATGCCTATCGACACCTATTTTTGAAATGCCTATCGGAAACTACATCTGAAATCCTATCAGCACCTATATTTGAAATGCCTATCAGCAACCATATCTGGAATGCCTATCGGCACCTATATTTGAAATGCCTATCGGCTTCTATATCTGAAATGCCTATCGGCACCTATTTTTAAAATGCCTATCGACACCTATATCTGAAATGCCTATCGACACCTATATCTGAAATGCCTATCGACACCTATATCTGAAATGCCTATCGACACCTATATCTGAAATGCCTATCGACACCTATTTTTGAAATGCCTATCGGAAACTACATCTGAAATGCCTATCAGCACCTATATTTGAAATGCCTATCGGCAACCATATCTGGAATGCCTATCGGCACCTATATTTGAAATGCCTATCGGCTTCTATATCTGAAATGCCTATCGGCACCTATTTTTAAAATGCCAATCGGCAACTATATCTGAAATGCCTAACGGCACCTATATCTGAAATGCCTATCGACACCTATATCTGAAATGCCTATCGACACCTATATCTGAAATGCCTATCGACACCTATATCTGAAATGCCTATCGACACCTATATCTGAAATGCCTATCGACACCTATATCTGAAATGCCTATCGACACCTATATCTGAAATGCCTATCGACACCTATTTTTGAATTGCCTATCGGAAACTACATCTGAAATGCCTATCAGCACCTATATTTGAAATGCCTATCGGCAACCATATCTGGAATGCCTATCGGCACCTATATTTGAAATGCCTATCGGCTTCTATATCTGAAATGCCTATCGGCACCTATTTTTAAAGTGCCAATCAGCAACTATATCTGAAATGCCTATCGGCACCTATATCTGAAATGCCTATCGACACCTATATCTGAAATGCCTATCGACACCTATATCTGAAATGCCAATCGACACCTATATCTGATATGCCTATCCACACCTATATCTGAAATGCCTATCGACACCTATATCTGAAATGCCTATCGACACCTATATCTGAAATGCCTATCGACACCTATATCTGAATTGCCTATCGACACCTATATCTGAAATGCCTATCGACACCTATTTTTGAAATGCCTATCGGAAAATACATCTGAAATGCCTATCAGCACCTATATTTGAAATGCCTATCGGCAACCATATCTGGAATGCCTATCGGCACCTATATTTGAAATGTCTATCGGCTTCTATATCTGAAATGCCTATCGGCACCTATTTTTAAAATGCCAATCGGCAACTATATCTGAAATGCCTATCGGCACCTATATCTGAAATGCCTATCGACACCTATATCTGAAATGCCTATCGACACCTATATCTGAAATGCCTATCGACACCTATATCTGAAATGCCTATCGACACCTATATCTGAAATGCCTATCGACACCTATATATGAAATGCCTATCGACACCTATATCAAAAATGCCTAACGACACCTATATCTGAAATGCCTATCGACACCTATTTTTGAAATGCCTATCGGAAACTACATCTGAAATGCCTATCAGCACCTATATTTGAAATGCCTATCGGCAACCATATCTGGAATGCCTATCGGCACCTATATTTGAAATGCCTATCGGCTTCTATATCTGAAATGCCTATCGGCACCTATTTTTAAAATGCCAATCGGCAACTATATCTGAAATGCCTAACGGCACCTATATCTGAAATGCCTATCGACACCTATATCTGAAATGCCTATCGACACCTATATCTGAAATGCCTATCGACACCTATTTTTGAAATGCCTATCGGAAACTACATCTGAAATGCCTATCAGCACCTATATTTGAAATGCCTATCGGCAACCATATCTGGAATACCTATCGGCACCTATATTTGAAATGCCTATCGGCTTCTATATCTGAAATGCCTATCGGCACCTATTTTTAAAATGCCAATCGGCAACTATATCTGAAATGTCTATCGGCACCTATATCTGAAATGCCTATCGACACCTATATCAGAAATGCCTATCGACACCTATATCTGAAATGCCTATCGACACCTATATCTGAAATGCCTATCCACACCTATATCTGAAATGCCTATCGACAACTATATCTGAAATGCCTATCGACACCTATATCTGAAATGCCTATCGACACCTATATCTGAAATGCCTATCGACACCTATATCTGAAATGCCTATCGACACCTATTTTTGAAATGCCTATCGGAAACTACATCTGAAATGCCTATCAGCACCTATATTTGAAATGCCTATCGGCAACCATATCTGGAATACCTATCGGCACCTATATTTGAAATGCCTATCGGCTTCTATATCTGAAATGCCTATCGGCACCTATTTTTAAAATGCCTATCGGCAACTATATCTGAAATGCCTATCGGCACCTATATCTGAAATGCCTATCGACACCTATATCTGAAATGCCTATCGACACCTATATCTGAAATGCCTATCGACACCTATATCTGAAATGCCAATCGGCAACTATATCTGAAATGCCTATCGGCACCTATATCTAAAATGCCTATCGACACCTATATCTGAAATGCCTATCGACACCTATATCTGAAATGCCTATCGACACCTATATCTGAAATGCCTATCGACACCTATATCTGAAATGCCTATCGACACCTATATCTAAAATGCCTATCGACACTTATATCTGAAATGCCTATCGACACCTGTATCTGAAATGCCTATCGACACCTATTTTTGAAATGCCTATCGGAAACTACATCTGAAATGCCTATCGGCAACCATATCTGGAATGCCTATCGGCACCTATATTTGAAATGCCTATCGGCTTCTATATCTGAAATGCCTATCGGCACCTATTTTTAAAATGCCAATCGGCAACTGTATCTGAAATGCCTATCGGCACCTATATCTGAAATGCCTATCGACACCTATATCTGAAATGCCTATCGACGCCTATATCTGAAATGCCTATCGACACCTATATCTGAAATGCCTATCGACACCTATATCTGAAATGCCTATCGACACCTATATCTGAAATGCCTATCGACACCTATATCTGAAATACCTATCGACACCTATATCTGAAATGCCTGTCGACACCTATTTTTGAAATGCCTATCGGAAACTACATCTGAAATGCCTATCAGCACCTATATTTGAAATGCCTATCGGCAACCATATCTGGAATGCCTATCGGCACCTATATTTGAAATGCCTATCGGCTTCTATATCTGAAATGCCTATCGGCATCTATTTTTAAAATGCCAATCGGCAACTATATCTGAAATGCCTATCCGCACCTATATCTGAAATGCCTATCGACACCTATATCTGAAATGCCTATCGACACCTATATCTGAAATGCCTATCGACACCTATATCTGAAATGCCTATCGACACCTATATCTGAAATGCCTATCGACACCTATATCTGAAATGCCTATCGAAACCTATATCTGAAATGCCTATCGACACCTATATCTGAAATGCCTATCGACACCTATATCAGAAATGCCTATCGACACCTATTTTTGAAATGCCTATCGGAAACTACATCTGAAATGCCTATCAGCACCTATATTTGAAATGCCTATCGGCAACCATATCTGGAATGCCTATCGGCACCTATATTTGAAATGCCGATCGGCTTCTATATCTGAAATGCCTATCGGCACCTATTTTTAAAATGCCAATCGGCAACTATATCTGAAATGCCTATCGGCACCTATATCTAAAATGCCTATCGACACCTATATCTGAAATGCCTATCGACACCTATATCTGAAATGCCTATCGACACCTATATCTGAAATGCCTATCGACACCTATATCTGAAATGCCTATCGACACCTATATCTGAAATGCCTATCGACACCTATATCTGAAATGCCTATCGACACCTATATCTGAAATGCCTATCGACCTCTATTTTTGAAATGCCTATCGGAAACTACATCTGAAATGCCCATCAGCACCTATATTTGAAATGCCTATCGGCAACCGTATCTGGAATGCCTATCGGCACCTATATTTGAAATGCCTATCGGCTTCTATATCTGAAATGCCTATCGGCACCTATTTTTAAAATGCCAATCGGCAACTATATCTGAAATGCCTATCGGCGCCTATATCTGAAATGCCTATCGACACCTATATCTGAAATGCCTATCGACACCTATATCTGAAATGCCTATCGACACCTATATCTGAAATGCCTATCTACACCTATATCTGAAATGCCTATCGACACCTATATCTGAAATGCCTATCGACACCTATATCTGAAATGCCTATCGACAGCTATATCTGAAATGCCTATCGACACCTATATCTGAAATGCCTATCGACACCTATATCTAAAATACCTATCGACACCTATTTTTGAAATGCCTATCGGAAACTACATCTGAAATGCCTATCAGCACTTATATTTGAAATGCCTATCGGCAACCATATCTGGAATGCCTATCGGCACCTATATTTGAAATGCCTATCGGCTTCTATATCTGAAATGCCTATCGGCACCTATTTTTAAAATGCCAATCGGCAACTATATCTGAAATGCCTTTCGACACCTATATCTGAAATGCCTATCGACACCTATATCTGAAATGCCTATCGACACCTATATCTGAAATGCCTATCGACACCTATATCTGAAATGCCTATCGACACCTATATCTGAAATGCCTATCGACACCTATATCTGAAATGCCTATCGACACCTATATCTGAAATGCCTATCGACACCTATTTTTGAAATGCCTATCGGAAACTACATCTGAAATGCCTATCAGCACCTATATTTGAAATGCCTATCGGCAACCATATCTGGAATGCCTATCGGCACCTATATTTGAAATGCCTATCGGCTTCTATATCTGAAATGCCTATCGGCACCAATTTTTAAAATGCCAATCGGCAACTATATCTGAAATGCCTATCGGCACCTATATCTGAAATGCCTATCGACACCTATATCTGAAATGCCTATCGGCACCTATATCTGAAATGCCTATCGACACCTATATCTGAAATGCTTATCGACACCTATATCTGAAATGCCTATCGACACCTATATCTGAAATGCCTATCGACACCTATATCTGAAATGCCTATCGACACCTATATCTGAAATGCCTATCGACACCTATATCTGAAATGCCTATCGACACCTATTTTTGAAATGCCTATCGGAAACTACATCTGAAATGCCTATCAGCACTTATATTTGAAATGCCTATCGGCAACCATATCTGGAATGCCTATCGGCACCTATATTTGAAATGCCTATCGGCTTCTATATCTGAAATGCCTATCGGCACCTATTTTTAAAATGCCAATCGGACACTATATCTGAAATGCCTATCGGCACCTATATCTGAAATGTCTATCGACACCTATATCTGAAATGCCTATCGACACTAATATCTGAAATGCCTATCGACACCTATATCTGAAATGCCTATCGACACCTGTATCTGAAATGCCTATCGACACCTATATCTGAAATGCCTATCGACACCTATTTTTGAAATGCCTATCGGAAACTACATCTGAAATGCCTATCAGCACCTGTATTTGAAATGCCTATCGGCAACCATATCTGGAATGCCTATCGGCACCTATATTTGAAATGCCTATCGGCTTCTATATCTGAAATGCCTATCGGCACCTATTTTTAAAATGTCAATCGGCAACTATATCTGAAATGCCTATCGGCACCTATATCTGAAATGCCTATCGACACCTATATCTGAAATGCCTATCGACACCTATATCTGAAATGCCTATCGACACCTATATCTGAAATGCCTATCGACACCTATATCTGAAATGCCTATTGACACCTATATCTGAAATGCCTATCGACACCTATATCTGAAATGCCTATCGACACCTATATCTGAAATGCCTATCGACACCTATATCTGAAATGCCTATCGACACCTATTTTTGAAATGCCTATCGGAAACTACATCTGAAATGCCTATCAGCACCTATATTTGAAATGCCTATCGGCAACCATATCTGGAATGCCTATCGGCACCTATATTTGAAATGCCTATCGGCTTCTATATCTGAAATGCCTATCGACACCTATTTTTGAAATGCCTATCGGAAACTACATCTGAAATGCCTATCAGCACCTATATTTGAAATGCCTATCGGCAACCATATCTGGAATGCCTATCGGCACTTATATTTGAAATGCCTATCGGATTCTATATCTGAAATGCCTATCGGCACCTATTTTTAAAATGCCAATCGGCAACTATATCTGAAATGCCTATCGGCACCTATATCTGAAATGCCTATCGACACCTATATCTGAAATGCCTATCGACACCTATATCTGAAATGCCCATCGACACCTATATCTGAAATGCCTATCGACACCTATATCTGAAATGCCTATCGACACCTATATCTGAAATGCCTATCGACACCTATATCTGAAATGCCTATCGACACCTATATCTGAAATGCCTATCGACACCTATTTTTTAAATGCCTATCGGAAACTACATCTGAAATGCCTATCGGCAACCATACCTGGAATGCCTATCGGCACCTATATTTGAAATGCCTATCGGCTTCTATATCTGAAATGCCTATCGGCACCTATTTTTAAAATGCCAATCGGCAACTATATCTGAAATGCCTATCGGCACCTATATCTGAAATGCCTATCGACACCTATATCTGAAATGCCTATCGACACCTATATCTGAAATGCCTATCGACACCTATATCTGAAATGCCTATCGACACCTATATCTGAAATGCCTATCGACACCTATATCTGAAATGCCTATCGACACCTATATCTGAAATGCCTATCGACACCTATATCTGAAATGCCTATCGACACCTATATCTGAAATGCCTATCGACACCTATTTTTGAAATGCCTATCGGAAACTACATCTGAAATGCCTATCAGCACCTATATTTGAAATGCCTATCGGCAACCATATCTGGAATGCCTATCGGCACCTATATTTGAAATGCGTATCAGCACCTATATTTGAAATGCCTATCGGCAACCATATCTGGAATGCCTATCGGCACCTATATTTGAAATGCCTATCGGCTTCTATATCTGAAATGCCTATCGGCACCAATTTTTAAAATGCCAATCGGCAACTATATCTGAAATGCCTATCGGCACCTATATCTGAAATGCCTATCGACACCTATATCTGAAATGCCTATCGACACCTATATCTGAAATGCCTATCGACACCTATATCTGAAATGCCTATCGACACCTATATCTGAAATGCCTATCGACACCTATATCTGAAATGCCTATCGACACCTATATCTGAAATGCCTATCGACACCTATATCTGAAATGCCTATCGACACCTATATCTGAAATGCCTATCGACACCTATTTTTGAAATGCCTATCGGAAACTACATCTGAAATGCCTATCAGCACCTATATTTGAAATGCCTATCGGCAACCATATCTGGAATGCCTATCGGCACCTATATTTGAAATGCCTATCGGATTCTATATCTGAAATGCCTATCGGCACCTATTTTTAAAATGCCAATCGGCAACTATATCTGAAATGCCTATCGGCACCTATATCTGAAATGCCTATCGACACCTATATCTGAAATGCCTATCGACACCTATATCTGAAATGCCCATCGACACCTATATCTGAAATGCCTATCGACACCTATATCTGAAATGCCTATCGACACCTATATCTGAAATGCCTATCGACACCTATATCTGAAATGCCTATCGACACCTATATCTGAAATGCCTATCGACACCTATTTTTTAAATGCCTATCGGAAACTACATCTGAAATGCCTATCAGCACCTATATTTGAAATGCCTATCGGCAACCATACCTGGAATGCCTATCGGCACCTATATTTGAAATGCCTATCGGCTTCTATATCTGAAATGCCTATCGGCACCTATTTTTAAAATGCCAATCGGCAACTATATCTGAAATGCCAATCGGCACCTATTACTGAAATGCCTATCGACACCTATATCTGAAATGCCTATCGACACCTATATCTGAAATGCCTATCGACACCTATATCTGAAATGCCTATCGACACCTATATCTGAAATGCCTATCGACACCTATATCTGAAATGCCTATCGACACCTATATCTGAAATGCCTATCGACACCTATATCTGAAATGCCTATCGACACCTATTTTTGAAATGCCTATCGGAAACTACATCTGAAATGCCTATCAGCACCTATATTTGAAATGCCTATCGGCAACCATATCTGGAATGCCTATCGGCACCTATATTTGAAATGCCTATCGGCTTCTATATCTAAAATGCCTATCGGCACCTATTTTTAAAATGCCAATCGGCAACTATATCCGAAATGCCTATCGGCACTTATATCTGAAATGCCTATCGACACCTATATCTGAAATGCCTATCGACACCTATATCTGAAATGCCTATCGACACCTATATCTGAAATGCCTATCGACACCTATATCTGAAATGCCTATCGACACCTATATCTGAAATGCCTATCGACACCTATATCTGAAATGCCTATCGACACCTATATCTGAAATGCCTATCGACACCTATATCTGAAATGCCTATCGACACCTATATCTGAAATGCCTATCGACACCTATTTTTAAAATGCCTATCGGAAACTACATCTGAAATGCCTATCAGCACCTATATTTGAAATGCCTATCAGCAACCATATCTGGAATGCCTATCAGCACCTATATTTGAAATGCCTATCGGCTTCTATATCTGAAATGCCTATCGGCACCTATTTTTAAATGCCAATCGGCACCTATTTTTAAAATGCCAATCGGCAACTATATCTGAAATGCCTATCGACACCTATATCTGAAATGCCTATCGACACATATATCTGAAATGCCTATCGACACCTATATCTGAAATGCCTATCGATACCTATATCTGAAATGCCTATCGACACCTATATCTGAAATGCCTATCGACACCTATATCTGAAATGCCTATCGACACCTATATCTGAAATGCCTATCGACACCTATTTTTGAAATGCCTATCGGAAACTACATCTGAAATGCCTATCAGCACCTATATTTGAAATGCCTATCGGCAACCATATCTGGAATGCCTATCGGCACCTATATTTGAAATGCCTATCGGCTTCTATATCTGAAATGCCTATCGGCACCTATTTTTAAAATGCCAATCGGCAACTATATCTGAAATGCCTATCGGCACCTATATCTGAAATGCCTATCGACACCTATATCTGAAATGCCTATCGACACCTATATCTGAAATGCCTATCGACACCTATATCTGAAATGCCTATCGACACCTATATCTGAAATGCCTATCGACACCTATATCTGAAATGCCTATCGACACCTATTTTTAAAATGCCTATCGGAAACTACATCTGAAATGCCTATCAGCACCTATATTTGAAATGCCTATCAGCAACCATATCTGGAATGCCTATCAGCACCTATATTTGAAATGCCTATCGGCTTCTATATCTGAAATGCCTATCGGCACCTATTTTTAAATGCCAATCGGCACCTATTTTTAAAATGCCAATCGGCAACTATATCTGAAATGCCTATCGACACCTATATCTGAAATGCCTATCGACACCTATATCTGAAATGCCTATCGACACCTATATCTGAAATGCCTATCGATACCTATATCTGAAATGCCTATCGACACCTATATCTGAAATGCCTATCGACACCTATATCTGAAATGCCTATCGACACCTATATCTAAAATGCCTATCGACACCTATTTTTGAAATGCCTATCGGAAACTACATCTGAAATGCCTATCAGCACCTATATTTGAAATGCCTATCGGCAACCATATCTGGAATGCCTATCGGCACCTATATTTGAAATGCCTATCGGCTTCTATATCTGAAATGCCTATCGGCACCTATTTTTAAAATGCCAATCGGCAACTATATCTGAAATGCCTATCGGCACCTATATCTGAAATGCCTATCGACACCTATATCTGAAATGCCTATCGACACCTATATCTGAAATGCCTATCGACACCTATATCTGAAATGCCTATCGACACCTATATCTGAAATGCCTATCGACACCTATATCTGAAATGCCTATCGACACCTATATCTGAAATGCCTATCGACACCTATATCTGAAATGCCTATCGACACCTATTTTTGAAATGCCTATCGGAAACTACATCTGAAATGCCTATCAGCACCTTTATTTGAAATGCCTATCGGCAACCATATCTGGGATGCCTATCGGCACCTATATTTGAAATGCCTATCGGCTTCTATATCTGAAGTGTCTATCGGCACCTATTTTTAAAATGCCAATCGGCAACTATATCTGAAATGCCTATCGGCACCTATATCTGAAATGCCTATCGACACCTATATCTGAAATGCCTATCGACACCTATATCTGAAATGCCTATCGACACCTATATCTGAAATGCCTATCGACACCTATATCTGAAATGCCTATCGACACCTATATCTGAAATGCCTATCGACACCTATATCTGAAATGCCTATCGACACCTATATCTGAAATGCCTATCGACACCTATATCTGAAATGCCTATCGACACCTATTTTTGAAATGCCTATCGGAAACTACATCTGAAATGCCTATCAGCACCTATATTTGAAATGCCTATCGGCAACCATATCTGGAATGCCTATCGGCACCTATATTTGAAATGCCTATCGGCTTCTATATCTGAAATGCCTATCGGCACCTATTTTTAAAATGCCAATCGGCAACTATATCTGAAATGCCTAACGGCACCTATATCTGAAATGCCTATCGACACCTATATCTGAAATGCCTATCGACACCTATATCTGAAATGCCTATCGACACCTATATCTGAAATGCCTATCGACACCTATATCTGAAATGCCTATCGACACCTATATCTGAATTGCCTATCGACACCTATATCTGAAATGCCTATCGACACCTATTTTTGAAATGCCTATCGGAAACTACATCTGAAATGCCTATCAGCACCTATATTTGAAATGCCTATCGGCAACCATATCTGGAATGCCTATCGGCACCTATATTTGAAATGCCTATCGGCTTCTATATCTGAAATGCCTATCGGCACCTATTTTTAAATGCCAATCGGCACCTATTTTTAAAATGCCAATCGGCAACTATATCTGAAATGCCTATCGACACCTATATCTGAAATGCCTATCGACACCTATATCTGAAATGCCTATCGACACCTATATCTGAAATGCCTATCGATACCTATATCTGAAATGCCTATCGACACCTATATCTGAAATGCCTATCGACACCTATATCTGAAATGCCTATCGACACCTATATCTGAAATGCCTATCGACACCTATTTTTGAAATGCCTATCGGAAACTACATCTGAAATGCCTATCAGCACCTATATTTGAAATGCCTATCGGCAACCATATCTGGAATGCCTATCGGCACCTATATTTGAAATGCCTATCGGCTTCTATATCTGAAATGCCTATCGGCACCTATTTTTAAAATGCCAATCGGCAACTATATCTGAAATGCCTATCGGCACCTATATCTGAAATGCCTATCGACACCTATATCTGAAATGCCTATCGACACCTATATCTGAAATGCCTATCGACACCTATATCTGAAATGCCTATCGACACCTATATCTGAATTGCCTATCGACACCTATATCTGAAATGCCTATCGACACCTATTTTTGAAATGCCTATCGGAAACTACATCTGAAATGCCTATCAGCACCTATATTTGAAATGCCTATCGGCAACCATATCTGGAATGCCTATCGGCACCTATATTTGAAATGCCTATCGGCTTCTATATCTGAAATGCCTATCGGCACCTATTTTTAAAGTGCCAATCGGCAGCTATATATGAAATGCCTATCGGCACCTATATCTGAAATGCCTATCGACACTTATATCTGAAATGCCTATCGACACCTATATCTGAAATGCCTATCGACACCTATAACTGAAATGCCTATCCACACCTATATCTGAAATGCCTATCGACACCTATATCTGAAATGCCTATCGACACCTATATCTGAAATGCCTATCGACACCTATATCTGAAATGCCTATCGACACCTATTTTTGAAATGCCTATCGGAAACTACATCTGAAATGCCTATCAGCACCTATATTTGAAATGCCTGTCGGCAACCATATCTGGAATGCCTATCGGCACCTATATTTGAAATGCCTATCGGCTTCTATATCTGAAATGCCTATCGGCACCTATTTTTAAAATGCCAATCGGCAACTATATCTGAAATGCCTAACGGCACCTATATCTGAAATGCCTATCGACACCTATATCTGAAATGCCTATCGACACCTATATCTGAAATGCCTATCGACACCTATATCTGAAATGCCTATCGACACCTATATCTGAATTGCCTATCGACACCTATATCTGAAATGCCTATCGACACCTATTTTTGAAATGCCTATCGGAAACTACATCTGAAATGCCTATCAGCACCTATATTTGAAATGCCTATCGGCAACCATATCTGGAATGCCTATCGGCACCTATATTTGAAATGCCTATCGGCTTCTATATCTGAAATGCCTATCGGCACCTATTTTTAAAGTGCCAATCGGCAACTATATATGAAATGCCTATCGGCACCTATATCTGAAATGCCTATCGACACCTATATCTGAAATGCCTATCGACACCTATATCTGAAATGCCTATCGACACCTATAACTGAAATGCCTATCCACACCTATATCTGAAATGCCTATCGACACCTATATCTGAAATGCCTATCGACACCTATATCTGAAATGCCTATCGACACCTATATCTGAATTCCCTATCGACACCTATATCTGAAATGCCTATCGACACCTCTTTTTGAAATGCCTATCGGAAACTACATCTGAAATGCCTATCAGCACCTATATTTGAAATGCCTATCGGCAACCATAACTGGAATGCCTATCGGCACCTATATTTGAAATGCCTATCGGCTTCTATATCTGAAATGCCTATCGGCACCTATTTTTAAAATGCCAATCGGCAGCTATATCTGAAATGCCTATCGGCACCTATATCTGAAATGCCTATCGACACCTATATCTGAAATGCCTATCGACACCTATATCTGAAATGCCTATCGACACCTATATCTGAAATGCCTATCGACACCTATATCTGAAATGCCTATCGACACCTATATATGAAATGCCTATCGACACCTATATCTGAAATGCCTAACGACACCTATATCTGAAATGCCTATCGACACCTATTTTTGAAATGCCTATCGGAAACTACATCTGAAATGCCTATCAGCACCTATATTTGAAATGCCTATCGGCAACCATATCTGGAATGCCTATCGGCACCTATATTTGAAATGCCTATCGGCTTCTATATCTGAAATGCCTATCGGCACCTATTTTTAAAATGCCAATCGGCAACTATATCTGAAATGCCTAACGGCACCTATATCTGAAATGCCTATCGACACCTATATTTGAAATGCCTATCGACACCTATATCTGAAATGCCTATCGACACCTATATCTGAAATGCCTATCGACACATATATCTGAAATGCCTATCGACACCTATATCTGAAATGCCTATCGACACCTATATCTGAAATGCCTATCGACACCTATATCTGAAATGCCTATCGACACCTATTTTTGAAATGCCTATCGGAAACTACATCTAAAATGCCTATCAGCACCTATATTTGAAATGCCTATCGGCAACCATATCTGGAATACCTATCGGCACCTATATTTGAAATGCCTATCGGCTTCTATATCTGAAATGCCTATCGGCACCTATTTTTAAAATGCCAATCGGCAACCATATCTGAAATGCCTATCGGCACCTATATCTGAAATGCCTATCGACACCTATATCTGAAATGCCTATCGACACCTATATCTGAAATGCCTATCGACACCTATATCTGAAATGCCTATCGACACCTATATCTGGAATGCCTATCGACACCTATATCTGAAATGCCTATCGACACCTATATCTGAAATGCCTATCGACACCTATTTTTGAAATGCCTATCGGAAACTACATCTGAAATGCCTATCAGCACCTATATTTGAAATGCCTATCGGCAACCTTATCTGGAATGCCTGTCGGCACCTATATTTGAAATGCCTATCGGCTTCTATATCTGAAATGCCTATCGGCACCTATTTTTAAAATGCCAATCGGCAACTATATCTAAAATGCCTATCGGCACCTATATCTGAAATGCCTATCGACACCTATATCTGAAATGCCTATCGACACCTATATCTGAAATGCCTATCGACACCTATATCTGAAATGCCTATCGACACCTATATCTGAAATGCCTATCGACACCTATATCTGAAATGCCTATCGACACCTATATCTGAAATGCCTATCGACACCTATATCTGAAATGCCTATCGACACCTATTTTTGAAATGCCTATCGGAAACTACATCTGAAATGCCTATCAGCACCTATATTTGAAATGCCTATCGGCAACCATATCTGGAATGCCTATCGGCACCTATATTTGAAATGCCTATCGGCTTCTATATCTGAAATGCCTATCGGCACCTATTTTTAAAATGCCAATCGGCAACTATATCTGAAATGCCTATCGGCACCTATATCTGAAATGCCTATCGACACCTATATCTGAAATGCCTATCGGCACCTATATCTGAAATGCCTATCGACACCTATATCTGAAATGCCTATCGACACCTATATCTGAAATGCCTATCGACACCTATATCTGAAATGCCTATCGACACCTATATCTGAAATACCTATCGACACCTATATCTGAAATGCCTATCGACACCTATTTTTGAAATGCCTATCGGAAACTACATCTGAAATGCCTATCAGCACCTATATTTGAAATGCCTATCGGCAACCATATCTGGAATGCCTATCGGCACCTATATTTGAAATGCCTATCGGCTTCTATTTCTGAAATGCCTATCGGCATCTATTTTTAAAATGCCAATCGGCAACTATATCTGAAATGCCTATCCGCACCTATATCTGAAATGCCTATCGACACCTATATCTGAAATGCCTATCGACACTTATATCTGAAATGCCTATCGGCAACCTTATCTGGAAAGCCTATCGGCACCTATATTTGAAATGCCTATCGGCTTCTATATCTGAAATGCCTATCGGCACCTATTTTTAAAATGCCAATCGGCAACTATATCTAAAATGCCTATCGGCACCTATATCTGAAATGCCTATCGACACCTATATCTGAAATGCCTATCGACACCTATATCTGAAATGCCTATCGACACCTATATCTGAAATGCCTATCGACACCTATATCTGAAATGCTTATCGACACCTATATCTGAAATGCCTATCGACACCTATATCTGAAATGCCTATCGACACCTATATCTGAAATGCCTTTCGACACCTATTTTTGAAATGCCTATCGGAAACTACATCTGAAATGCCTATCAGCACCTATATTTGAAATGCCTATCGGCAACCATATCTGGAATGCCTATCGGCACCTATATTTGAAATGCCTATCGGCTTCTATATCTGAAATGCCTATCGGCACCTATTTTTAAAATGCCAATCGGCAACTATATCTGAAATGCCTATCGGCACCTATATCTGAAATGCCTATCGACACCTATATCTGAAATGCCTATCGGCACCTATATCTGAAATGCCTATCGACACCTATATCTGAAATGCCTATCGACACCTATATCTGGAATGCCTATCGACACCTATATCTGAAATGCCTATCGACACCTATATCTGAAATGCCTATCGACACCTATTTTTGAAATGCCTATCGGAAACTACATCTGAAATGCCTATCAGCACCTATATTTGAAATGCCTATCGGCAACCTTATCTGGAATGCCTATCGGCACCTATATTTGAAATGCCTATCGGCTTCTATATCTGAAATGCCTATCGGCAACTATTTTTAAAATGCCAATCGGGAACTATATCTAAAATGCCTATCGGCACCTATATCTGAAATGCCTATCGACACCTATATCTGAAATGCCTATCGACACCTATATCTGAAATGCCTATCAACACCTATTTTTGAAATGCCTATCGGAAACTACATCTGAAATGCCTATCAGCACCTATATTTGAAATGCCTATCGGCAACCTTATCTGGAATGCCTATCGGCACCTATATTTGAAATGCCTATCGGCTTCTATATCTGAAATGCCTATCGGCACCTATTTTTAAAATGCCAATCGGCAACTATATCTAAAATGCCTATCGGCAACTATATCTGAAATGCCTATCGGCACCTATATCTGAAATGCCTATCGACACCTATATCTGAAATGCCTATCGGCACCTATATCTGAAATGCCTATCGACACCTATATCTGAAATGCCTATCGACACCTATATCTGAAATGCCTATCGACACCTATATCTGAAATGCCTATCGACACCTATATCTGAAATACCTATCGACACCTATATCTGAAATGCCTATCGACACCTATTTTTGAAATGCCTATCGGAAACTACATCTGAAATGCGTATCAGAACCTATATTTGAAATGCCTATCGGCAACCATATCTGGAATGCCTATCGGCACCTATATTTGAAATGCCTATCGGCTTCTATATCTGAAATGCCTATCGGCATCTATTTTTAAAATGCCAATCAGCAACTTAATCTGAAATGCCTATCCGCACCTATATCTGAAACGCCTATCGACACCTATATCTGAAATGCCTATCGACACTTATATCTGAAATGCCTATCGACACCTATATCTGAAATGCCTATCGACACCTATATCTGAAATGCCTATCGACACCTATATCTGAAATGCCTATCGACACCTATATCAGAAATGCCTATCGACACCTATTTTTGAAATGCCTATCGGAAACTACATCTGAAATGCCTATCAGCACCTATATTTGAAATGCCTATCGGCAACCATATCTGGAATGCCTATCGGCATTTATATTTGAAATGCCTATCGGCTTCTATATCTGAAATGCCTATCAGCACCTATTTTTAAAATGCCAATCGGCAACTATGTCTAAAATGCCTATCGGCACCTATATCTAAAATGCCTATCGACACCTATATATGAAATGCCTATCGACACCTATATCTGAAATGCCTATCGACACCTATATCTGAAATGCCTATCGACACCTATATCTGAAATGCCTATCGACACCTATATCTGAAATGCCTATCGACACCTATATCTGAAATGCCTATCGACACCTATATCTGAAATGCCTATCGACCCCTATTTTTGAAATGCCTATCGGAAACTACATCTGAAATGCCCATCAGCACCTATATTTGAAATGCCTATCGGCAACCGTATCTGGAATGCCTATCGGCACCTATATTTGGAATTCCTATCGGCTTCTATATCTGAAATGCCTATCGGCACCTATTTTTAAAATGCCAATCGGCAACTATATCTGAAATGCTCATCGGCGCCTATATCTGAAATGCCTATCGACACCTATATCTGAAATGCCTATCGACACCTATATCTGAAATGCCTATCGACACCTATATCTGAAATGCCTATCGACACCTATATCTGAAATGCCTATCGGCACCTATATCTGAAATGCCTATCGACACCTATATCTGAAATGCCTATCGACACCTATATCTGAAATGCCTATCGACACCTATATCTGAAATGCCTATCGACACCTATATCTGAAATGCCTATCGACACCTATTTTTGAAATGCCTATCGGAAACTACATCTGAAATGCCTATCAGCACCTATATTTGAAATGCCTATCGGCAACCATATCTGGAATGCCTATCGGCACCTATATTTGAAATGCCTATCGGCTTCTATATCTGAAATGCCTATCGGCACCTATTTTTAAAATGCAAATCGGCAACTATATCTGAAATGCCTATCGGCACCTATATCTGAAATGCCTTTCGACACCTATATCTGAAATGCCTATCGACACCTATATCTGAAATGCCTATCGACACCTATATCTGAAATGCCTATCGACACCTATATCTGAAATGCCTATCGACACCTATATCTGAAATGCCTATCGACACCTATATCTGAAATGCCTATCGACACCTATATCTGAAATGCCTATCGACACCTATTTTTGAAATGCCTATCGGAAACTACATCTGAAATGCCTATCAGCACCTATATTTGAAATGCCTATCGGCAACCATATCTGGAATGCCTATCGGCACCTATATTTGAAATGCCTATCGGCTTCTATATCTGAAATGCCTATCGGCACCTATTTTTAAAATGCAAATCGGCAACTATATCTGAAATGCCTATCGGCACCTATATCTGAAATGCCTTTCGACACCTATATCTGGAATGCCTATCGGCACCTATATTTGAAATGCCTATCGGCTTCTATATCTGAAATGCCTATCGGCACCTATTTTTAAAATGCCAATCGGCAACTATATCTGAAATGCCTATCGGCACCTATATCCGAAATGCCTATCGACACCTATATCTGAAATGCCTATCGACACCTATATCTGAAATGCCTATCGACACCTATATCTGAAATGCCTATCGACACCTATATCTGAAATGCCTATCGACACCTATATCTGAAATGCCTATCGGAATTTACATCTGAAATGCCTATCAGCACCTATATTTGAAATGCCTATCGGCAACCATATCTGGAATGCCTATCGGCACCTATATTTGAAATGCCTATCGGCTTCTATATCTGAAATGCCTAACGGCACCTATATCTGAAATGCCTATCGACACCTATATCTGAAATGCCTATCGACACCTATATCTGAAATGCCTTTCGACACCTATATCTGAAATGCCTATCGACACCTATATCTGAAATGCCTATCGACACCTATATCTGAAATGCCTATCGACACCTATATCTGAAATGCCTATCGACACCTATTTTTGAAATGCCTATCGGAAACTACATCTGAAATGCCTATCAGCACCTATATTTGAAATGCCTATCGGCAACCATATCTGGAATGCCTATCGGCACCTATATTTGAAATGCCTATCGGCTTCTATATCTGAAATGCCTATCGGCACCTATTTTTAAAGTGCCAATCGGCAACTATATCTGAAGTGCCTATCGGCACCTATATCTGAAATGCCTATCGACACCTATATCTGAAATGCCTATCGACACCTATATCTGAAATGCCTATCGACACCTATATCTGAAATGCCTATCCACACCTATATCTGAAATGCCTATCGACACCTATATCTGAATTGCCTATCGACACCTATATCTGAAATGCCTATCGACACCTATATCTGAATTGCCTATCGACACCTATATCTGAAATGCCTATCGACACCTATTTTTGAAATGCCTATCGGAAACTACATCTGAAATGCCTATCAGCACCTATATTTGAAATGCCTATCGGCAACCATATCTGGAATGCCTATCGGCACCTATATTTGAAATGCCTATCGGCTTCTATATCAGAAATGCCTATCGGCACCTATTTTTAAAATGCCAATCGGCAACTATATCTGAAATGCCTATCGACACCTATATTTGAAATGCCTATCGACACCTATATCTGAAATGCCTATCGACACCTATATCTGAAATGCCTATCGACACCTATATATGAAATGCCTATCGACACCTATATCTGAAATGCCTAACGACACCTATATCTGAAATGCCTATCGACACCTATTTTTGAAATGCCTATCATAAACTACATCTGAAATGCCTATCAGCACCTATATTTGAAATGCCTATCGGCAACCATATCTGGAATGCCTATCGGCACCTATATTTGAAATGCCTATCGGCTTCTATATCTGAAATGCCTATCGGCACTTATTTTTAAAATGCCAATCGGCAACTATATCTGAAATGCCTGACGGCACCTATATCTGAAATGCCTATCGACACCTATATCTGAAATGCCTATCGACACCTATATCTGAAATGCCTATCGACACCTATATCTGAAATGCCTATCGACACCTATATCTGAAATGCCTATCGACACCTATATCTGAAATGCCTATCGACACCTATTTTTGAAATGCCTATCGGAAACTACATCTGAAATGCCTATCAGCACCTATATTTGAAATGCCTATCGGCAACCATATCTGGAATACCTATCGGCACCTATATTTGAAATGCCTATCGGCTTCTATATCTGAAATGCCTATCGGCACCTATTTTTAAAATGCCAATCGGCAACTATATCTGAAATGCCTATCGGCACCTATATCTGAAATGCCTATCGACACCTATATCTGAAATGCCTATCGACACCTATATCTGAAATGCCTATCGACACCTATATCTGAAATGCCTATCGACACCTTTATCAGAAATGCCTATCGACACCTATATCTGAAATGCCTATCGACACCTATATCTGAAATGCCTATCGACACCTATATCTGAAATGCCTATCGACACCTATATCTGAAATGCCTATCGACACCTATTTTTGAAATGCCTATCGGAAACTACATCTAAAATGCCTATCAGCACCTATATTTAAAATGCCTATCGGCAACCATATCTGGAATGCCTATCGGCACCTATATTTGAAATGCCTATCGGCTTCTATATCTGAAATGCCTATCGGCACCTATTTTTAAAATGCCAATCGGCAACTATATCTGAAATGCCTGACGGCACCTATATCTGAAATGCCTATCGACACCTATATCTGAAATGCCTATCGACACCTATATCTGAAATGCCTATCGACACCTATATCTGAAATGCCTATCGACACCTATATCTGAAATGCCTATCGACACCTATATCTGAAATGCCTATCGACACCTATTTTTGAAATGCCTATCGGAAACTACATCTGAAATGCCTATCAGCACCTATATTTGAAATGCCTATCGGCAACCATATCTGGAATACCTATCGGCACCTATATTTGAAATGCCTATCGGCTTCTATATCTGAAATGCCTATCGGCACCTATTTTTAAAATGCCAATCGGCAACTATATCTGAAATGCCTATCGGCACCTATATCTGAAATGCCTATCGACACCTATATCTGAAATGCCTATCGACACCTATATCTGAAATGCCTATCGACACCTATATCTGAAATGCCTATCGACACCTTTATCAGAAATGCCTATCGACACCTATATCTGAAATGCCTATCGACACCTATATCTGAAATGCCTATCGACACCTATATCTGAAATGCCTATCGACACCTATATCTGAAATGCCTATCGACACCTATATCTGAAATGCCTATCGACACCTATATCTGAAATGCCTATCGACACCTATATCTGAAATGCCTATCGACACATATATCTGAAATGCCTATCGACACCTATATCTGAAATGCCTATCGACACCTATTTTTGAAATGCCTATCGGAAACTACATCTGAAATGCCTATCAGCACCTATATTTGAAATGCCTATCGGCAACCATATCTGGAATGCCTATCGGCACCTATATTTGAAATGCCTATCGGCTTCTATATCTGAAATGCCTATCGGCACCTATTTTTAAAATGCCAATCGGCAACTATAACTGAAATGCCTATCGGCACCTATATCTGAAATGCCTATCGACACCTATATCTGAAATGCCTATCGGCACCTATATCTGAAATGCCTATCGACACCTATATCTGAAATGCCTATCGACACCTATATCTGAAATGCCTATCGACACCTATATCTGAAATGCCTATCGACACCTATATCTGAAATACCTATCGACACCTATATCTGAAATGCCTATCGACACCTATTTTTGAAATGCCTATCGGAAACTACATCTGAAATGCCTATCAGCACCTATATTTGAAATGCCTATCGGCAACCATATCTGGAATGCCTATCGGCACCTATATTTGAAATGCCTATCGGCTTCTATATCTGAAATGCCTATCGGCATCTATTTTTAAAATGCCAATCGGCAACTATATCTGAAATGCCTATCGGCACCTATATCTGAAATACCTATCGACACCTATATCTGAAATGCCTATCGACACCTATATCTGAAATGCCTATCGACACCTATATCTCAAATGCCTATCGACACCTATATCTGAAATGCCTATCGACACCTATATCTGAAATGCTTATCGACACCTATATCTGAAATGCCTATCGACACCTATATCTGAAATGCCTATCGACACCTATATCAGAAATGCCTATCGACACCTATTTTTGAAATGCCTATCGTAAACTACATCTGAAATGCCTATCAGCACCTATATTTGAAATGCCTATCGGCAACCATATCTGGAATGCCTATCGGCACCTATATTTGAAATGCCTATCGGCTTCTATATCTGAAATGCCTATCGGCACCTATTTTTAAAATGCCAATCGGCAACTATATCTGAAATGCCTATCGGCACCTATATCTAAAATGCCTATCGACACCTATATCTGAAATGCCTATCGACACCTATATCTGAAATGCCTATCGACACCTATATCTGAAATGCCTATCGACACCGATATCTGAAATGCCTATCGACACCTATATCTGAAATGCCTATCGACACCTATATCTGAAATGCCTATCGACACCTATTTTTGAAATGCCAATCGGAAACTACATCTGAAATGCCCATCAGCACCTATATTTGAAATGCCTATCGGCAACCGTATCTGGAATGCCTATCGGCACCTATATTTGAAATGCCTATCGGCTTCTATATCTGAAATGCCTATCGGCACCAATTTTTAAAATGCCAATCGGCAACTATATCTGATATGCCTATAGGCACCTATATCTGAAATGCCTATCGACACCTATATCTGAAATGCCTATCGACACCTATATCTGAAATGCCTATCGACACCTATATCTGAAATGCCTATCGACACCTATATCTGAAATGCCTATCGACACCTATATCTGAAATGCCTATCGACACCTATATCTGAAATGCCTATCGACACCTATATCTGAAATGCCTATCGACACCTATATCTAAAATGCCTTTCGACACCTATATCTGAAATGCCTATCGACACCTATATCTGAAATGCCTATCGACACCTATTTTTGAAATGCCTATTGGAAACTACATCTGAAATGCCTATCAGCACCTATATTTGAAATGCCTATCGGCAACCATATCTGGAATGCCTATCGGCACCCATATTTGAAATGCCTATCGGCTTCTATATCTGAAATGCCTATCGGCACCTATTTTTAAAATGCCAATCGGCAACTATATCTGAAATGCATATCGGCACCTATATCTGAAATGCCTATCGACACCTATATCTGAAATGCCTATCGACACCTATATCTGAAATGCCTATCGACACCTATATCTGAAATGCCTATCGACACCTATATCTGAAATGCCTATCGACACCTATATCTGAAATGCCTATCGACACCTATTTTTGAAATGCCTATCGGAAACTACATCTGAAATGCCTATCAGCACCTATATTTCAAATGCCTATCGGCAACCATATCTGGAATGCCTATCGGCACCTATATTTGAAATGCCTATCGGCTTCTATATCTGAAATGCCTATCGGCACCTATTTTTAAAATGCCAGTCGGCAACTATATCTGAAATGCCTATCGGCACCTATATCTGAAATGCCTATCGACACCTATATCTGAAATGCCTATCGACACCTATATCTGAAATGCCTATCGACACCTATATCTGAAATGCCTATCGACACCTATATCTGAAATGCCTATCGACACCTATATCTGAAATGCCTATCGACACCTATATCTGAAATGCCTATCGACACCTATATCTGAAATGCCTATCGACACCTATATCTGAAATGCCTATCGACACCTATTTTTGAAATGCCTATCGGAAACTACATCTGAAATGCCCATCAGCACCTATATTTGAAATGCCTATCGGCAACCATATCTGGAATGCCTATCGGCACCTATATTTGAAATGCCTATCAGCTTCTATATCTGAAATGCCTATCGGCACCTATTTTTAAAATGCCAATCGGCAACTATATCTGAAATGCCTATCGGCACCTATATCTGAAATGCCTATCGACACCTATATCTGAAATGCCTATCGACACCTATATCTGAAATGCCTATCGACACCTATATCTGAAATGCCTATCGACACCTATATCTGAAATGCCTATCGACACCTATATCTGAAATGCCTATCGACACCTATATCTGAAATGCCTATCGACACCTATATCTGAAATGCCTATCGACACCTATTTTTGAAATGCCTATCGGAAACTACATCTGAAATGCCTATCAGCACCTATATTTGAAATGCCTATCGGCAACCATATCTGGAATGCCTATCGGCACCTATATTTGAAATGCCTATCGGCTTCTATATCTGAAATGCCTGTCAGCACCTATTTTTAAAATGCCAATCGGCAACTATATCTGAAATGCTTATCGGCACCTATATCTGAAATGCCTATCGACACCTATATCTGAAATGCCTATCGACACCTATATCTGAAATGCCTATCGACACCTATATCTGAAATGCCTATCGACACCTATATCTGAAATGCCTATCGACACCTATATATGAAATGCCTATCGACACCTATATCTGAAATGCCTATCGACACCTATATCTGAAATGCCTATCGACACCTATATCTGAAATGCCTATCGACACCTATTTTTGAAATGCCTATCGGAAACTACATCTGAAATGCCTATCAGCACCTATATTTGAAATGCCTATCGGCAACCATATCTGGAATGCCTATCGGCACCTATATTTGAAATGCCTATCGGCTTCTATATCTGAAATGCCTATCGGCACCTATTTTTAAAATGCCAATCGGCAACTATATCTGAAATGCCTATCGGCACCTATATCTGAAATGCCTATCGACACCTATATCTGAAATGCCTATCGACACCTATATCTGAAATGCCTATCGACACCTATATCTGAGATGCCTATCGACACCTATATCTGAAATGCCTATCGACACCTATATCTGAAATGCCTATCGACACCTATATCTGAAATGCCTATCGACACCTATATCTGAAATGCCTATCGACACCTATTTTTGAAATGCCTATCGGAAACTACATCTGAAATGCCTATCAGCACCTATATATGAAATGCCTATTGGCAACCATATCTGGAATGCCTATCGGCACCTATATTTGAAATGCCTATCGGCTTCTATATCTGAAATGCCTATCGGCACCTATTTTTAAAATGCCAATCGGCAACTATATCTGAAATGCCTAACGGCACCTATATCTGAAATGCCTATCGACACCTATATCTGAAATGCCTATCGACACCTATATCTGAAATGCCTATCGACACCTATATCTGAAATGCCTATCGACACCTATATCTGAAATGCGTATCGACACCTATATCTGAAATGCCTATCGACACCTATATCTGAAATGCCTATCGACACCTATTTTTGAAATGCCTATCGGAAACTACATCTGAAATGCCTATCAGCACCTATATTTGAAATGCCTATCGGCAACAATATCTGGAATGCCTATCGGCACCTATATTTGAAATGCCTATCGGCTTCTATATCTGAAATGCCTATCGGCACCTATTTTTAAAATGCCAATCGGCAACTATATCTGAAATGCCTAACGGCACCTATATCTGAAATGCCTATCGACACCTATATCTGAAATGCCTATCGACACCTATATCTGAAATGCCTATCGACACCTATTTTTGAAATGCCTATCGGAAACTACATCTGAAATGCCTATCAGCACCTATATTTGAAATGCCTTTTGGCAACCATATCTGGAATGCCTATCGGCACCTATATTTGAAATGCCTATCGGCTTCTATATCTGAAATGCCTATCGGCACCTATTTTAAAAATGCCAATCGGCAACTATATCTGAAATGCCTATCGGCACCTATATCTGAAATGCCTATCGACACCTATATCTGAAATGCCTATCGACACCTATATCTGAAATGCCTATCGACACCTATATCTGAAATGCCTATCGACACCTATATCTGAAATGCCTATCGACACCTATATCTGAAATGCCTATCGACACCTATATCTGAAATGCCTATCGACACCTATATCTGAAATGCCTATCGACACCTATTTTTGAAATGCCTATCGGAAACTACATCTGAAATGCCTATCAGCACCTATATTTGAAATGCCTATCGGCAACCATATCTGGAATGCCTATCGGCACCTATATTTGAAATGCCTATCGGCTTCTATATCTGAAATGCCTATCGGCACCTATTTTTAAAATGCCTATCGGAAACTACATCTGAAATGCCTATCAGCACCTATATTTAAAATGCCTATCGGCAACCATATCTGGAATGCCTATCGGCACCTATATTTGAAATGCCTATCGGCTTCTATATCTGAAATGCCTATCGGCACCTATTTTTAAAATGCCAATCGGCAACTATATCTGAAATGCCTAACGGCACCTATATCTGAAATGCCTATCGACACCTATATCTGAAATGCCTATCGACACCTATATCTGAAATGCCTATCGACACCTATATCTGAAATGCCTATCGACACCTATATCTGAAATGCCTATCGACACCTATATCTGAAATGCCTATCGACACCTATATCTGAAATGCCTATCGACACCTATTTTTGAAATGCCTATCGGAAACTACATCTGAAATGCCTATCAGCACCTATATTTGAAATGCCTATCGGCAACCATATCTGGAATGCCTATCGGCACCTATATTTGAAATGCCTATCGGCTTCTATATCTGAAATGCCTATCGGCACCTATTTTTAAAGTGCCAATCGGCAACTATATCTGAAATGCCTATCGGCACCTATATCTGAAATGCCTATCGACACCTATATCTGAAATGCCTATCGACACCTATATCTGAAATGCCTATCGACACCTATATCTGAAATGCCTATCTACACCTATATCTGAAATGCCTATCGACACCTATATCTGAAATGCCTATCGACACCTATATCTGAAATGCCTATCGACACCTATATCTGAAATGCCTATCGACACCTATATCTGAAATGCCTATCGACACCTATATCTGAAATGCCTATTGACACCTATATCTGAAATGCCTATCGACACCTATATCTGAAATGCCTATCGAGACCTATTTTTGAAATGCCTATCGGAAACTACATCTGAAATGCCTATCAGCACCTATATTTGAAATGCCTATCGGCAACCATATCTGGAATACCTATCGGCACCTATATTTGAAATGCCTATCGGCTTCTATATCTGAAATGCCTATCGGCACCTATTTTTAAAATGCCAATCGGCAACTATATCTGAAATGCCTATCGGCACCTATATCTGCAATGCCTATCGACACCTATATCTGAAATGCCTATCGACACCTATATCTGAAATGCCTATCGACACCTATATCTGAAATGCCTATCGACACCTATATCTGAAATGCCTATCGACACCTATATCTGAAATGCCTATCGACACCTATATCTGAAATGCCTATCGACACCTATTTTTGAAATGCCTATCGAAAACTACATCTGAAATGCCTATCAGCACCTATATTTGAAATGCCCATCGGCAACCTTATCTGGAATGCCTATCGGCACCTATATTTGAAATGCCTATCGGCTTCTATATCTGAAATGCCTATCGGCACCTATTTTTAAAATGCCAATCGGCAACTATATCTGAAATGCCTATCGGCACCTATATCTGAAATGCCTATCGACACCTATATCTGAAATGCCTATCGACACCTATATCTGAAATGCCTATCGACACCTATATCTGAAATGCCTATCGACACCTATATCTGAAATGCCTATCGACACCTATATCTGAAATGCCTATCGACACCTATATCTGAAATGCCTATCGACACCTATATCTGAAATGCCTATCGACACCTATTTTTGAAATGCCTATCGGAAACTACATCTGAAATGCCTATCAGCACCTATATTTGAAATGCCTATCGGCAACCATATCTGGAATGCCTATCGGCACCTATATTTGAAATGCCTATCGGCTTCTATATCTGAAATGCCTATCGGCACCTATTTTTAAAATGCCAATCGGCAACTATATCTGAAATGCCTATCGGCACCTATATCTGAAATGCCTATCGACACCTATATCTGAAATGCCTATCGACACCTATATCTGAAATGCCTATCGACACCTATATCTGAAATGCCTATCGACACCTATATCTGAAATGCCTATCGACACCTATATCTGAAATGCCTATCGACACCTATATCTGAAATACCTATCGACACCTATATCTGAAATGCCTATCGACACCTATTTTTGAAATGCCTATCGGAAACTACATCTGAAATGCCTATCAGCACCTATATTTGAAATGCCTATCGGCAACCATATCTGGAATGCCTATCGGCACCTATATTTGAAATGCCTATCGGCTTCTATATCTGAAATGCCTATCGGCATCTATTTTTAAAATGCCAATCGGCAACTATATCTGAAATGCCTATCCGCACCTATATCTGAAATGCCTATCGACACCTATATCTGAAATGCCTATCGACACCTATATCTGAAATGCCTATCGACACCTATATCTGAAATGCCTATCGACACCTATATCTGAAATGCCTATCGACACCTATATCTGAAATGCCTATCGACACCTATATCTGAAATGCCTATCGACACCTATATCTGAAATGCCTATCGACACCTATATCAGAAATGCCTATCGACACCTATTTTTGAAATGCCTATCGGAAACTACATCTGAAATGCCTATCAGCACCTATATTTGAAATGCCTATCGGCAACCATATCTGGAATGCCTATCGGCACCTATATTTGAAATGCCTATCGGCTTCTATATCTGAAATGCCTATCGGCACCTATTTTTAAAATGCCAATCGACAACTATATCTGAAATACCTATCGGCACCTATATCTAAAATGCCTATCGACACCTATATCTGAAATGCCTATCGACACCTATATCTGAAATGCCTATCGACACCTATATCTAAAATGCCTATCGACACCTATATCTGAAATGCTTATCGACACCTATATCTGAAATGCCTATCGACCCCTATTTTTGAAATGCCTATCGGAAACTACATCTGAAATGCCCATCAGCACCTATATTTGAAATGCCTATCGGCAACCGTATCTGGAATGCCTATCGGCACCTATATTTAAAATGCCTATCGGCTTCTATATCTGAAATGCCTATCGGCACCTATTTTTAAAATGCCAATCGGCAACTATATCTGAAATGCCTATCGGCGCCTATATCTGAAATGCCTATCGACACCTATATCTGAAATGCCTATCGACACCTATATCTGAAATGCCTATCGACACCTATATCTGAAATGCCTATCGACACCTATATCTGAAATGCCTATCGACACCTATATCTGAAATGCCTATCGACACCTATATCTGAAATGCCTATCGACACTTATATCTGAAATGCCTATCGACACCTATATCTGAAATGCCTATCGACACCTATATCTGAAATGCCTATCGACACCTATTTTTTAAATGCCTATCGGAAACTACATCTGAAATGCCTATCAGCACCTATATTTGAAATGCCTATCGGCAACCATATCTGGAATGCCTATCGGCACCTATATTTGAAATGCCTATCGGCTTCTATATCTGAAATGCCTATCGGCACCTATTTTTAAAATGCCAATCGGCAACTATATCTGAAATGCCTATCGGCACCTATATCTGAAATGCCTTTCGACACCTATATCTGAAATGCCTATCGACACCTATATCTGAAATGCCTATCGACACCTATATCTGAAATGCCTATCGACACCTATATCTGAAATGCCTATCGACACCTATATCTGAAATGCCTATCGACACCTATTTTTGAAATGCCTATCGGAAACTACATCTGAAATGCCTATCAGCACCTATATTTGAAATGCCTATCGGCAACCATATCTGGAATGCCTATCGGCACCTATATTTGAAATGCCTATCGGCTTCTATATCTGAAATGCCTATCGGCACCTATTTTTAAAATGCCTATCGGAAACTACATCTGAAATGCCTATCAGCACCTATATTTAAAATGCCTATCGGCAACCATATCTGGAATGCCTATCGGCACCTATATTTGAAATGCCTATCGGCTTCTATATCTGAAATGCCTATCGGCACCTATTTTTAAAATGCCAATCGGCAACTATATCTGAAATGCCTAACGGCACCTATATCTGAAATGCCTATCGACACCTATATCTGAAATGCCTATCGACACCTATATCTGAAATGCCTATCGACACCTATATCTGAAATGCCTATCGACACCTATATCTGAAATGCCTATCGACACCTATATCTGAAATGCCTATCGACACCTATTTTTGAAATGCCTATCGGAAAATACATCTGAAATGCCTATCAGCACCTATATTTGAAATGTCTATCGGCAACCATATCTGGAATGCCTATCGGCACCTATATTTGAAATGCCTATCGGCTTCTATATCTGAAATGCCTATCGGCACCTATTTTTAAAGTGCCAATCGGCAACTATATCTGAAATGCCTATCGGCACCTATATCTGAAATGCCTATCGACACCTATATCTGAAATGCCTATCGACACCTATATCTGAAATGCCTATCGACACCTATATCTGAAATGCCTATCCACACCTATATCTGAAATGCCTATCGACACCTATATCTGAAATGCCTATCGACACCTATATCTGAAATGCCTATCGACACCTATATCTGAAATGCCTATCGACACCTATATCTGAAATGCCTATCGACACCTATATCTGAAATGCCTATCGACACCTATATCTGAAATGCCTATCGACACCTATATCTGAAATGCCTATCGAGACCTATTTTTGAAATGCCTATCGGAAACTACATCTGAAATGCCTATCAGCACCTATATTTGAAATGCCTATCGGCAACCATATCTGGAATACCTATCGGCACCTATATTTGAAATGCCTATCGGCTTCTATATCTGAAATGCCTATCGGCACCTATTTTTAAAATGCCAATCGGCAACTATATCTGAAATGCCTATCGGCACCTATATCTGCAATGCCTATCGACACCTATATCTGAAATGCCTATCGACACCTATATCTGAAATGCCTATCGACACCTATATCTGAAATGCCTATCGACACCTATATCTGAAATGCCTATCGACACCTATATCTGAAATGCCTATCGACACCTATATCTGAAATGCCTATCGACACCTATTTTTGAAATGCCTATCGAAAACTACATCTGAAATGCCTATCAGCACCTATATTTGAAATGCCTATCGGCAACCTTATCTGGAATGCCTATCGGCACCTATATTTGAAATGCCTATCGGCTTCTATATCTGAAATGCCTATCGGCACCTATTTTTAAAATGCCAATCGGCAACTATATCTGAAATGCCTATCGGCACCTATATCTGAAATGCCTATCGACACCTATATCTGAAATGCCTATCGACACCTATATCTGAAATGCCTATCGACACCTATATCTGAAATGCCTATCGACACCTATATCTGAAATGCCTATCGACACCTATATCTGAAATGCCTATCGACACCAATATCTGAAATGCCTATCGACACCTATATCTGAAATGCCTATCGACACCTATTTTTGAAATGCCTATCGGAAACTACATCTGAAATGCCTATCAGCACCTATATTTGAAATGCCTATCGGCAACCATATCTGGAATGCCTATCGGCACCTATATTTGAAATGCCTATCGGCTTCTATATCTGAAATGCGTATCGGCACCTATTTTTAAAATGCCAATCGGCAACTATATCTGAAATGCCTATCGGCACCTATATCTGAAATGCCTATCGACACCTATATCTGAAATGCCTATCGACACCTATATCTGAAATGCCTATCGACACCTATATCTGAAATGCCTATCGACACCTATATCTGAAATGCCTATCGACACCTATATCTGAAATGCCTATCGACACCTATATCTGAAATACCTATCGACACCTATATCTGAAATGCCTATCGACACCTATTTTTGAAATGCCTATCGGAAACTACATCTGAAATGCCTATCAGCACCTATATTTGAAATGCCTATCGGCAACCATATCTGGAATGCCTATCGGCACCTATATTTGAAATGCCTATCGGCTTCTATATCTGAAATGCCTATCGGCATCTATTTTTAAAATGCCAATCGGCAACTATATCTGAAATGCCTATCCGCACCTATATCTGAAATGCCTATCGACACCTATATCTGAAATGCCTATCGACACCTATATCTGAAATGCCTATCGACACCTATATCTAAAATGCCTATCGACACCTATATCTGAAATGCCTATCGACACCTATATCTGAAATGCCTATCGACACCTATATCTGAAATGCCTATCGACACCTATATCTGAAATGCCTATCGACACCTATATCAGAAATGCCTATCGACACCTATTTTTGAAATGCCTATCGGAAACTACATCTGAAATGCCTATCAGCACCTATATTTGAAATGCCTATCGGCAACCATATCTGGAATGCCTATCGGCACCTATATTTGAAATGCCTATCGGCTTCTATATCTGAAATGCCTATCGGCACCTATTTTTAAAATGCCAATCGACAACTATATCTGAAATGCCTATCGGCACCTATATCTAAAATGCCTATCGACACCTATATCTGAAATGCCTATCGACACCTATATCTGAAATGCCTATCGACACCTATATCTGAAATGCCTATCGACACCTATATCTGAAATGCCTATCGACACCTATATCTGAAATGCTTATCGACACCTATATCTGAAATGCCTATCGACCCCTATTTTTGAAATGCCTATCGGAAACTACATCTGAAATGCCCATCAGCACCTATATTTGAAATGCCTATCGGCAACCGTATCTGGAATGCCTATCGGCACCTATATTTAAAATGCCTATCGGCTTCTATATCTGAAATGCCTATCGGCACCTATTTTTAAAATGCCAATCGGCAACTATATCTGAAATGCCTATCGGCGCCTATATCTGAAATGCCTATCGACACCTATATCTGAAATGCCTATCGACACCTATATCTGAAATGCCTATCGACACCTATATCTGAAATGCCTATCGACACCTATATCTGAAATGCCTATCGACACCTATATCTGAAATGCCTATCGACACCTATATCTGAAATGCCTATCGACACCTATATCTGAAATGCCTATCGACACCTATATCTGAAATGCCTATCGACACCTATATCTGAAATGCCTATCGACACCTATTTTTTAAATGCCTATCGGAAACTACATCTGAAATGCCTATCAGCACCTATATTTGAAATGCCTATCGGCAACCATATCTGGAATGCCTATCGGCACCTATATTTGAAATGCCTATCGGCTTCTATATCTGAAATGCCTATCGGCACCTATTTTTAAAATGCCAATCGGCAACTATATCTGAAATGCCTATCGGCACCTATATCTGAAATGCCTTTCGACACCTATATCTGAAATGCCTATCGACACCTATATCTGAAATGCCTATCGACACCTATATCTGAAATGCCTATCGACACCTATATCTGAAATGCCTATCGACACCTATATCTGAAATGCCTATCGACACCTATATCTGAAATGCCTATCGACACCTATATCTGAAATGCCTATCGACACCTATTTTTGAAATGCATATCGGAAACTACATCTGAAATGCCTATCAGCACCTATATTTGAAATGCCTATCGGCAACCATATCTAGAATGCCTATCGGCACCTATATTTGAAATGCCTATCGGCTTCTATATCTGAAATGCCTATCGGCACCAATTTTTAAAATGCCAATCGGCAACTATATCTGAAATGCCTATCGGCACCTATATCTGAAATGCCTATCGACACCTATATCTGAAATGCCTATCGGCACCTATATCTGAAATGCCTATCGACACCTATATCTGAAATGCCTATCGACACCAATATCTGAAATGCCTATCGACACCTATATCTGAAATGCCTATCGACACCTATATCTGAAATGCCTATCGACACCTATATCTGAAATGCCTATCGACACCTATTTTTGAAATGCCTATCGGAAACTACATCTGAAATGCCTATCAGCACCTGTATTTGAAATGCCTATCGGCAACCATATCTGGAATGCCTATCGGCACCTATATTTGAAATGCCTATCGGCTTCTATATCTGAAATGCCTATCGGCACCTATTTTTAAAATGCCAATCGGCAACTATATCTGAAATGCCTATCGGCACCTATATCTGAAATGCCTATCGACACCTATATCTGAAATGCCTATCGACACCTATATCTGAAATGCCTATCGACACCTATATCTGAAATGCCTATCGACACCTATATCTGAAATGCCTATTGACACCTATATCTGAAATGCCTATCGACACCTATATCTGAAATGCCTATCGACACCTATATCTGAAATGCCTATCGACACCTATTTTTGAAATGCCTATCGGAAACTACATCTGAAATGCCTATCAGCACCTATATTTGAAATGCCTATCGGCAACCATATCTGGAATGCCTATCGGCACCTATATTTGAAATGCCTATCGGCTTCTATATCTGAAATGCCTATCGGCACCAATTTTTAAAATGCCAATCGGCAACTATATCTGAAATGCCTATCGGCACCTATATCTGAAATGCCTATCGACACCTATATCTGAAATGCCTATCGACACCTATATCTGAAATGCCTATCGACACCTATATCTGAAATGCCTATCGACACCTATATCTGAAATGCCTATCGACACCTCTATCTGAAATGCCTATCGACACCTATATCTGAAATGCCTATCGACACCTATATCTGAAATGCCTATCGACACCTATTTTTGAAATGCCTATCGGAAACTACATCTGAAATGCCTATCAGCACCTATATTTGAAATGCCTATCGGCAACCATATCTGGAATGCCTATCGGCACCTATATTTGAAATGCCTATCGGATTCTATATCTGAAATGCCTATCGGCACCTATTTTTAAAATGCCAATCGGCAACTATATCTGAAATGCCTATCGGCACCTATATCTGAAATGCCTATCGACACCTATATCTGAAATGCCTATCGACACCTATATCTGAAATGCCCATCGACACCTATATCTGAAATGCCTATCGACACCTATATCTGAAATGCCTATCGACACCTATATCTGAAATGCCTATCGACACCTATATCTGAAATGCCTATCGACACCTATATCTGAAATGCCTATCGGAAACTACATCTGAAATGCCTATCAGCACCTATATTTGAAATGCCTATCGGCAACCATACCTGGAATGCCTATCGGCACCTATATTTGAAATGCCTATCGGCTTATATATCTGAAATGCCTATCGGCACCTATTTTTAAAATGCCAATCGGCAACTATATCTGAAATGCCTATCGGCACCTATATCTGAAATGCCTATCGACACCTATATCTGAAATGCCTATCGACACCTATATCTGAAATGCCTATCGACACCTATATCTGAAATGCCTATCGACACCTATATCTAAAATGCCTATCGACACCTATATCTGAAATGCCTATCGACACCTATATCTGAAATGCCTATCGACACCTATATCTGAAATGCCTATCGACACCTATTTTTGAAATGCCTATCGGAAACTACATCTGAAATGCCTATCAGCACCTATATTTGAAATGCCTATCGGCAACCATATCTGGAATGCCTATCGGCACCTATATTTGAAATGCCCATCGGCTTCTATATCTAAAATGCCTATCGGCACCTATTTTTAAAATGCCAATCGGCAACTATATCTGAAATGCCTATCGGCACCTATATCTGAAATGCCTATCGACACCTATATCTGAAATGCCTATGACACCTATATCTGAAATGCCTATCGACACCTATATCTGAAATGCCTATCGACACCTATATCTGAAATGCCTATCGACACCTATATCTGAAATGCCTATCGACACCTATATCTGAAATGCCTATCGACACCTATATCTGAAATGCCTATCGACACCTATATCTGAAATGCCTATCGACACCTATATCTGAAATGCCTATCGACACCTATTTTTGAAATGCCTATCGGAAACTACATCTGAAATGCCTATCAGCACCTATATTTGAAATGCCTATCAGCAACCATATCTGGAATGCCTATCAGCGCCTATATTTGAAATGCCTATCGGCTTCTATATCTGAAATGCCTATCGGCACCTATTTTTAAATGCCAATCGGCACCTATTTTTAAAATGCCAATCGGCAACTATAACTGAAATGCCTATCGACACCTATATCTGAAATGCCTATCGACACCTATATCTGAAATGCCTATCGACACCTATATCTGAAATGCCTATCGATACCTATATCTGAAATGCCTATCGACACCTATATCTGAAATGCCTATCGACACCTATATCTGAAATGCCTATCGACACCTATATCTGAAATGCCTATCGACACCTATTTTTTAAATGCCTATCGGAAACTACATCTGAAATGCCTATCAGCACCTATATTTGAAATGCCTATCGGCAACCATATCTGGAATGCCTATCGGCACCTATATTTGAAATGCCTATCGGCTTCTATATCTGAAATGCCTATCGGCACCTATTTTTAAAATGCCAATCGGCAACTATATCTGAAATGCCTATCGGCACCTATATCTGTAATGCCTATCGACACCTATATCTGAAATGCCTATCGACACCTATATCTGAAATGCCTATCGACACCTATATCTGAAATGCCTATCGACACCTATATCTAAAATGCCTATCGACACCTATATCTGAAATGCCTATCGACACCTATATCTGAAATGCCTATCGACACCTATATCTGAAATGCCTATCGACACCTATTTTTGAAATGCCTATCGGAAACTACATCTGAAATGCCTATCAGCACCTATATTTGAAATGCCTATCGGCAACCATATCTGAAATGCCTATCGGCACCTATTTTTAAAATGCCAATCGGCAACTATATCTGAAATGCCTATCGGCACCTATATCTGAAATGCCTATCGACACCTATATCTGAAATGCCTATCGACACCTATATCTGAAATGCCTATCGACACCTATATCTGAAATGCCTATCGACACCTATATCTGAAATGCCTATCGACACCTATATCTGAAATGCCTATCGACACCTATATCTGAAATGCCTATCGACACCTATATCTGAAATGCCTATCGACAACTATATCTAAAATGCCTATCGACACCTATATCTGAAATGCCTATCAGCACCTATATTTGAAATGCCTATCGGCAACCATATCTGGAATGCCTATCGGCACCTATATTTGAAATGCCCATCGGCTTCTATATCTAAAATGCCTATCGGCACCTATTTTTAAAATGCCAATCGGCAACTATATCTGAAATGCCTATCGGCACCTATATCTGAAATGCCTATCGACACCTATATCTGAAATGCCTATGACACCTATATCTGAAATGCCTATCGACACCTATATCTGAAATGCCTATCGACACCTATATCTGAAATGCCTATCGACACCTATATCTGAAATGCCTATCGACACCTATATCTGAAATGCCTATCGACACCTATATCTGAAATGCCTATCGACACCTATATCTGAAATGCCTATCGACACCTATATCTGAAATGCCTATCGACACCTATTTTTGAAATGCCTATCGGAAACTACATCTGAAATGCCTATCAGCACCTATATTTGAAATGCCTATCAGCAACCATATCTGGAATGCCTATCAGCGCCTATATTTGAAATGCCTATCGGCTTCTATATCTGAAATGCCTATCGGCACCTATTTTTAAATGCCAATCGGCACCTATTTTTAAAATGCCAATCGGCAACTATAACTGAAATGCCTATCGACACCTATATCTGAAATGCCTATCGACACCTATATCTGAAATGCCTATCGACACCTATATCTGAAATGCCTATCGATACCTATATCTGAAATGCCTATCGACACCTATATCTGAAATGCCTATCGACACCTATATCTGAAATGCCTATCGACACCTATATCTGAAATGCCTATCGACACCTATTTTTTAAATGCCTATCGGAAACTACATCTGAAATGCCTATCAGCACCTATATTTGAAATGCCTATCGGCAACCATATCTGGAATGCCTATCGGCACCTATATTTGAAATGCCTATCGGCTTCTATATCTGAAATGCCTATCGGCACCTATTTTTAAAATGCCAATCGGCAACTATATCTGAAATGCCTATCGGCACCTATTATCTGTAATGCCTATCGACACCTATATCTGAAATGCCTATCGACACCTATATCTGAAATGCCTATCGACACCTATATCTGAAATGCCTATCGACACCTATATCTAAATGCCTATCGACACCTATATCTGAAATGCCTATCGACACCTATATCTGAAATGCCTATCGACACCTATATCTGAAATGCCTATCGACACCTATTTTTGAAATGCCTATCGGAAACTACATCTGAAATGCCTATCAGCACCTATATTTGAAATGCCTATCGGCAACCATATCTGAAATGCCTATCGGCACCTATTTTTAAAATGCCAATCGGCAACTATATCTGAAATGCCTATCGGCACCTATATCTGAAATGCCTATCGACACCTATATCTGAAATGCCTATCGACACCTATATCTGAAATGCCTATCGACACCTATATCTGAAATGCCTATCGACACCTATATCTGAAATGCCTATCGACACCTATATCTGAAATGCCTATCGACACCTATATCTGAAATGCCTATCGACACCTATATCTGAAATGCCTATCGACAACTATATCTAAAATGCCTATCGACACCTATATCTGAAATGCCTATCGACACCTATATCTGAAATGCCTATCGACACCTATATCTGAAATGCCTATCGACACCTATATCTGAAATGCCTATCGACACCTATTATCTGAAATGCCTATCGACACCTATATCTGAAATGCCTATCGACACCTATTTTTGAAATGCCTATCGTAAACTACATCTGAAATGCCCATCAGCACCTATATTTGAAATGCCTATCGGCAACCATATCTGGAATGCCTATCGGCACCTATATTTGAAATGCCTATCGGCTTCTATATCTGAAATGCCTATCGGCACCTATTTTTAAAATGCCAATCGGCAACTATATCTGAAATGCCTATCGGCACCTATATCTGAAATGCCTATCGACACCTATATCTAAAATGCCTATCGACACCTATATCTGAAAT
>JAVRKA010000622.1:0-76162 GCA_034508555.1 Venustoraphidia nigricollis
CCGATAGGCATTTCAGATATAGGTGCCGATAGGCATTTCAGATATAGTTTCCGATTGGCATTTTAAAAATAGGTGCCGATAGGCATTTCAGATATAGTAGCCGATAGGCATTTCAAATATAGGTGCCGATAGGCATTCCAGATATGTTTGCCGATAGGCATTTCAAATATAAGTGCTGATAGGCATTTCTGAAGTATTTTCCGTTAGGCATTTCAAAAATAGGTACCGATAGGCATCTTAGATATAGGTGCCGATAGGCATTTCAGATATAGTTGCCAATTGGCATTTTAAAAATAGGTTTCGATAGGCATTTCAGATATAGAAGCCGATAGGCATTTCAAATATAGGTGCCGATAGGCATTCCAGATATGTTTGCCGATAGGCATTTCAAATATAGGTGCTGATAGGCATTTCAGATGTAGTTTCCGATAGGCATTTTAAAAATAGGTGCCGATAGGCATTTCAGATATAGGTGCTGATAGGCATTTCAGATATAGTTGCCGATTGGCATTTTAACAATAGGTGCCGTTAGGCATTTTATATGTAGTTTCCGATAGGCATTTCAAAAATAGGTGCCGATAGGCATTTCAGATATAGGTGCCGATAGGCATATCAGATATAGTTGCCGTTAGACATTTAAAATATAGGTGCCGATAGGCATTTCAAATATAGGTGTCGATAGGCATTTTAGATATAAATGCCGAAAGGCATTTCAGATATAGGTGCCGATAGGCATTTCTGATGTGGTTGCCGATAGGCATATCAAATATAGGTGCTGATAGGCATTTCAGATGTAGTATTCGATAGGCATTTCAAAAATAGGTGCCGATAGGCATTTCAGATATAGGTGCCGATAGGCACTTCAGACATAGTTGCCGATTGGCATTTTAAAAATAGGTGCCGATAGGCATTTCAGAATTAGAAGCCGATAGGCATTTCAAATATAGGTGCCGATAGGCATTCCAGATATGGTTGCCGATAGGCATTTCAAATATAGGTGCTGATAGGCATTTCAGATATAGGTGCCGATAGGCATTTCAGATATAGTTGCCGATTGGCATTTTAAAAATAGGTGCCGATAGGCATTTCAGATATAGAAGCCGATAGGCATTTCAAATATAGGTGCCGATAGGCATTCCAGATATGGTTGCCGATAGGCATTTCAAATATATGTGCTGATAGGCATTTCAGATGTAGTTTCCAATAGGCATTTAAAAATAGGTGCCAATAGGCATTTTAGATATATGTGCCGATAGGCATTTCATATATAGTTGCCGATTGGCATTTTAAAAATAGGTGCCGATAGGTATTTCAGATATAGAAGCCGATAGGCATTTCAAATATAGGTGCCGATAGGCTTTCCAGATATGGTTGCCGATAGGCATTTCAAATATAGATGCTGATAGGCATTTCAGATGTAGTTTCCGATAGGCATTTCAAAAATAGGTGCCGATAGGCATTTCAGATATAGTTGCCGATTGGCATTTTAAAAATAGGTGGTGATAGGCATTTCAGATATAGAAGCCAATAGGCATTTCAAATATAGGTGCCGATAGGCATTCCAGATATGGTTGCCGATAGGCATTTCAAATATAGATGCTGATAGGCATTTCAGATGTAGTTTCCGATAGGCATTTCAAAAATAGGTGCCGATAGGCATTTCAGATATAGAAGCCGATAGGCATTTCAAATATAGGTGTCGATAGGCATTCCAGATATGGTGGCCGATAGGCATTTCAAATATAGGTGCTGATAGGCATTTTAGATGTAGTTTGCGATAGGTATTTCAAAAATAGGTGCCGATAGGCATTTCAGATATAGGTACCGATAGGCATTTCAGATATAGTTGCCGATTGGCATTTTAAAATTAGGTGCCGATAGGCATTTCAGATATAGAAGCCGATAGGCATTTCAAATATAGGTGCCGATAGGCATTCCAGATATGGTTGCCGATAAGCATTTCAAATATAGGTGCTGATAGGCATTTCAGATGTAGAAGCCGATAGGTATTTCAAATATAGGTGTCGATAGGCATTTCAGATAGGGTTGCCGATAGGTATTTCAAATATAGGAGCAGATAGGCATTTCAGATGTAGTTTCCGAAAAGCATTTCAAAAATAGGTCCTGATAGGCATTTCAGATATAGGTGCCGATAGGCATTTCAGATATAGTTTCCGATTGGCATTTTAAAAATAGGTGCCGATAGGGATTTCAGATATAGAAGCCGATAGGCATTTCAAATATAGGTGCCGATAGGCATTCCAGATATGGTTGCCGATAGGCATTTCAAATATAAGTGCTGATAGGCATTTCAGAAGTATTTTCCGATAGGCATTTCAAAAATAGGTACCGATAGGCATTTCAGATATAGGTGCCGATAGGCATTTCAGATATAGTTGCCAATTGGCATTTTAAAAATAGGTGTCGATAGGCATTTCAGATATAGAAGCCGATAGGCATTTCAAATATAGGTGCCGATAGGCATTCCAGATATGGTTGCCGATAGGCATTTCAGATATAGTTGCCAATTGGCATTTTAAAAATAGGTGCCGATAGGCATTTCAGATATAGTTGCCAATTGGCATTTTAAAAATAGGTGTCAATAGGCATTTCAGATATAGAAGCCGATAGGCATTTCAAATATAGGTGCCGATAGGCATTCCAGATATGGTTGCCGATAGGCATTTTAAATATAGTTGCCGATAGGCATATTAGATGTAGTTTCCGATAGGCATATCAAAAATAGGTGCCGATAGGCATTTCAGATATAGGTGCCGATAGGCATTCCAGATATAGTTGCCGATTGGCTTTTTAAAATATAGGTGCCGATAGGCATTTCAAATATAGGTGTCGATAGGCATTTCAGATATAAATGCCGAAAGGCATTTCAGATATAGGTGCCGATAGGCATTTCTGATGTGGTTGCCGATAGGCATTTGAAATATAGGTGCTGATAGGCATTTCAGATGTAGTTTTCGATAGGCATTTCAAAAATAGGTGCCGATAGGCATTTCATTTATAGGTGCCGATAGGCACTTCAGATATAGTTGCCGATTGGCATTTTAAAAATAGATGCCGATAGGCATTTCAGATATAGAAGCCGATAGGCATTTCAAATATAGGTGCCGATAGGCATTCCAGATATGGTTGCCGATAGGCATTTCAAATATAGGTGCTGATAAGCATTTCAGATGTAGTTTCCGATAGGCATTTCAAAAATAGGTGCCGATAGGCATTTTAGATATAGGTGCCGATAGGCATTTCAGATATAGTTGCCGATTGGCATTTTAAAAATAGGTGCCGATAGGCATTTCAGATATAGAAGCCAATAGGCATTTCAAATATAGGTGCCGATAGGCATTCCAGATATGGTTGCCGATAGGCTTTTCAAATATAGGTGCTGATAGGCATTTCAGATGTAGTTTGCGATAGGCATTTTAAAAATAGGTGCCGATAGGCATTTCAGATATAGGTGCCGATAGGCACTTCAGATATAGTTGCCGATTTGCATTTTAAAAATAGATGCCGATAGGCATTTCAGATATAGAAGCCGATAGGCGTTTCAAATATAGGTGCCGATAGGCATTCCAGATATGGTTGCCGTTAGGCATTTCAAATATAGGTGCTGATAGGCATTTCAGATGTAGTTTCCGATAGGCATTTCAAAAATCTGTGCCGATAGGCATTTCAGATATAGGTGCCGATAGGCATTTCAGATATAGTTGCCGATTGGCATTTTAAAAATATGTGCCGATAGGCATTACAGATATAGAAGCCAATAGGCATTTCAAATATAGGTGCCGATAGGCATTCCAGATATGGTTGCCGATAGGCATTTCAAATATAGGTGCTGATAGGCATTTCAGATGTAGTTTCCGATAAGCATTTCAAAAATTGGTGCCGATAGGCATTTCAGATATAGGTGCCGATAGGCATTTCAGATATAGAAGCCGATAGGCATTTCAAATATAGGTGCCGATAGGCATTCCAGATATGGTTGCCGATAGGCATTTCAAATATAGGTGCTGATAGGCATTTCAGATATAGGTGCCGATAGGCATTTCAGATATAGTTGCCGATTGGCATTTTAAAAAAAGGTGCCAAAAGGCATTTCAGATATAGAAGCCGATAGGCATTTCAAATATAGGTGCCGATAGGCAATCCAGATAAGGTTGCCGATAGGCATTTCAAATATAGGTGCTGATAGGCATTTCAGATGTAGTTTCCGATAGGCATTTCAAAAATAGGTGCCGATAGGCATTTTAGATATAGGTGTCGATAGGCATTTCAGATATAGTTGCCGATTGGCATTTTAAAAATAGGTGCCGATAGGCATTTCAGATATAGAAGCCGATAGGCATTTCAAATATAGGTGCCGATAAGCATTCCAGATATGGTTGCCGATAGGCATTTCAAATATAGGTGCTGATAGGCATTTCAGATGTAGTTTCCGATAAGCATTTCAAAAATTGGTGCCGATAGGCATTTCAGATATAGGAGCCGATAGGCATTTCAGATATAGTTGCCGAGTGGCATTTTAAAAATAGGTGCCGATAGGCATTTCAGATATAGAAGCCGTTAGGTATTTAAAATATAGGTGTCGATAGGCATTTCAGATATGGTTGCCGATAGGCATTTCAAATATAGGTGCTGATAGGCATTTCAGATGTAGTTTCCGATAGGCATTTCAGAAATTGGTGCCGATAGGCATTTTAGATATATGTGCCGATAGGCATTCCAGATATTGTTGCCGATTTGCATTTTAAAAATAATTGTCAATAGGCATTTCAGATATAGAAGCCGATAGGCATTTCAAATATAGATGCCGATAGGCAATCCAGATATGGTTGCCGATAGGCATTTCAAATATAGGTGCTGATAGGCATTCCAGATGTAGTTTCCGATAGGCATTTCAAAAATTGGTGCCGATAGGCATTTCAGATATAGGTGCCGATAGGCATTTCAGATATAGTTACCGATTGGCATTTTAAAAATAGGTGCCGATAGGCATTTCAGATATAGAAGCCGATAGGTATTTCAAATATAGGTGCTGATAGGCATTTCAGATGTAGTTTTCGATAGGCATTTCAAAAATAGGTGTCGATAGGCATTTCAGATATAGGTGTCGATAGGCATTTCAGATATAGTTGCCGATTGGCATTTTAAAAATAGGTGCCGATAGGCATTTCAGATATAGAAGCCGATAGGCATTTCAAATATAGGTGCCGATAGGCATTCCAGATATGGTTGCCGATAGGCATTTCAAATATAGGTGCTGATAGGACTTTCAGATGTAGTTTCCGATAGGCATTTCAAAAATAGGTGCCGATAGGCATTTCAGATATAGGTGCCGGTAGGCATTTCAGATATAGTTGCCAATTAGGACACATTAAAAATAGGTGCCGATAGGCATATCAGATATAGAAGCCGATAGGCATTTCAAATATACGTGCCGATAGGCATTCCAGATATGGTTGCCGATAGGCATTTTAAATATAGGTGCTGATAGGCATTTTAGATGTAGTTTCCGATTGGCATTTCAAAAATTGATGCCGATAGGCATTTCAGATATAGGTGCCGATAGGCATTTCAGATATAGTTGCCGATTGGCATTTTAAAAACAGGTGCCGATAGGCATTTCAGATATAGAAGCCGATAGGTATTTCAAATACAGGTACGATAGGCATTTCAGATATGGTTGCCGATAGGCATTTCAAATATAGGAGCAGATAGGCATTTCAGATGTAGTTTCCGAAAAGCATTTCAAAAATAGGTGCCGATAGGCATTTCAGATATAGGTGCCGATAGGCATTTCAGATATAGTTTCCGATTGGCATTTTAAAAATAGGTGCCGATAGGCATTTCAGATATAGTAGCCGATAGGCATTTCAAATATAGGTGCCGATAGGCATTCCAGATATGGTTGCCGATAGGCATTTCAAATATAAGTGCTGATAGGCATTTCTGAAGTATTTTCCGTTAGGCATTTCAAAAATAGGTACCGATAGGCATTTTAGATATAGGTGCCGATAGGCATTTCAGATATAGTTGCCAATTGGCATTTTAAAAATAGGTTTCGATAGGCATTTCAGATATAGAAGCCGATAGGCATTTCAAATATAGGTGCCGATAAGCATTCCAGATATGTTTGCCGATAGGCATTTCAAATATAGGTGCTGATAGGCATTTCAGATGTAGTTTCCGATAGGCATTTTAAAAATAGGTGCCGATAGGCATTTCAGATATAGGTGCTGATAGGCATTTCAGATATAGTTGCCGATTGGCATTTTAAAAATAGGTGCCGTTAGGCATTTTATATGTAGTTTCCGATAGGCATTTCAAAAATAGGTGCCGATAGGCATTTCAGATATAGGTGCCGATAGGCATATCAGATATAGTTGCCGTTAGACATTTAAAATATAGGTGCCGATAGGCATTTCAAATATAGGTGTCGATAGGCATTTTAGATATAAATGCCGAAAGGCATTTCAGATATAGGTGCCGATAGGCATTTCTGATGTGGTTGCCGATAGGCATATCAAATATAGGTGCTGATAGGCATTTCAGATGTAGTATTCGATAGGCATTTCAAAAATAGGTGCCGATAGGCATTTCAGATATAGGTGCCGATAGGCACTTCAGACATAGTTGCCGATTGGCATTTTAAAAATAGGTGCCGATAGGCATTTCAGAATTAGAAGCCGATAGGCATTTCAAATATAGGTGCCGATAGGCATTCCAGATATGGTTGCCGATAGGCATTTCAAATATAGGTGCTGATAGGCATTTCAGATATAGGTGCCGATAGGCATTTCAGATATAGTTGCCGATTGGCATTTTAAAAATAGGTGCCGATAGGCATTTCAGATATAGAAGCCGATAGGCATTTCAAATATAGGTGCCGATAGGCATTCCAGATATGGTTGCCGATAGGCATTTCAAATATAGGTGCTGATAGGCATTTCAGATGTAGTTTCCAATAGGCATTTCAAAAATAGGTGCCAATAGGCATTTTAGATATATGTGCCGATAGGCATTTCATATATAGTTGCCGATTGGCATTTTAAAAATAGGTGCCGATAGGCATTTCAGATATAGAAGCCGATAGGCATTTCAAATATAGGTGCCGATAGGCTTTCCAGATATGGTTGCCGATAGGCATTTCAAATATAGATGCTGATAGGCATTTCAGATGTAGTTTCCGATAGGCATTTCAAAAATAGGTGCCGATAGGCATTTCAGATATAGTTGCCGATTGGCATTTTAAAAATAGGTGGTGATAGGCATTTCAGATATAGAAGCCGATAGGCATTTCAAATATAGGTGCCGATAGGCATTCCAGATATGGTTGCCGTTAGGCATTTCAAATATAGGTGCTGATAGGCATTTCAGATGTAGTTTCCGATAGGCATTTCAAAAATTTGTGCCGATAGGCATTTCAGATATAGGTGCCGATAGGCATTTCAGATATAGTTGCCGATTGGCATTTTAAAAATATGTGCCGATAGGCATTACAGATATAGAAGCCAATAGGCATTTCAAATATAGGTGCCGATAGGCATTCCAGATATGGTTGCCGATAGGCATTTCAAATATAGATGCTGATAGGCATTTCAGATGTAGTTTCCGATAGGCATTTCAAAAATAGGTGCCGATAGGCATTTCAGATATAGAAGCCGATAGGCATTTCAAATATAGGTGTCGATAGGCATTCCAGATATGGTGGCCGATAGGCATTTCAAATATAGGTGCTGATAGGCATTTTAGATGTAGTTTGCGATAGGTATTTCAAAAATAGGTGCCGATAGGCATTTCAGATATAGGTACCGATAGGCATTTCAGATATAGTTGCCGATTGGCATTTTAAAATTAGGTGCCGATAGGCATTTCAGATATAGAAGCCGATAGGCATTTCAAATATAGGTGCCGATAGGCATTCCAGATATGGTTGCCGATAAGCATTTCAAATATAGGTGCTGATAGGCATTTCAGATGTAGAAGCCGATAGGTATTTCAAATATAGGTGTCGATAGGCATTTCAGATAGGGTTGCCGATAGGTATTTCAAATATAGGAGCAGATAGGCATTTCAGATGTAGTTTCCGAAAAGCATTTCAAAAATAGGTCCTGATAGGCATTTCAGATATAGGTGCCGATAGGCATTTCAGATATAGTTTCCGATTGGCATTTTAAAAATAGGTGCCGATAGGGATTTCAGATATAGAAGCCGATAGGCATTTCAAATATAGGTGCCGATAGGCATTCCAGATATGGTTGCCGATAGGCATTTCAAATATAAGTGCTGATAGGCATTTCAGAAATATTTTCCGATAGGCATTTCAAAAATAGGTACCGATAGGCATTTCAGATATAGGTGCCGATAGGCATTTCAGATATAGTTGCCAATTGGCATTTTAAAAATAGGTGTCGATAGGCATTTCAGATATAGAAGCCGATAGGCATTTCAAATATAGGTGCCGATAGGCATTCCAGATATGGTTGCCGATAGGCATTTCAGATATAGTTGCCAATTGGCATTTTAAAAATAGGTGCCGATAGGCATTTCAGATATAGTTGCCAATTGGCATTTTAAAAATAGGTGTCAATAGGCATTTCAGATATAGAAGCCGATAGGCATTTCAAATATAGGTGCCGATAGGCATTCCAGATATGGTTGCCGATAGGCATTTTAAATATAGTTGCCGATAGGCATTTCAGATGTAGTTTCCGATAGGCATATCAAAAATAGGTGCCGATAGGCATTTCAGATATAGGTGCCGATAGGCATTCCAGATATAGTTGCCGATTGGCTTTTTAAAATATAGGTGCCGATAGGCATTTCAAATATAGGTGTCGATAGGCATTTCAGATATAAATGCCGAAAGGCATTTCAGATATAGGTGCCGATAGGCATTTCTGATGTGGTTGCCGATAGGCATTTGAAATATAGGTGCTGATAGGCATTTCAGATGTAGTTTTCGATAGGCATTTCAAAAATAGGTGCCGATAGGCATTTCATTTATAGGTGCCGATAGGCACTTCAGATATAGTTGCCGATTGGCATTTTAAAAATAGATGCCGATAGGCATTTCAGATATAGAAGCCGATAGGCATTTCAAATATAGGTGCCGATAGGCATTCCAGATATGGTTGCCGATAGGCATTTCAAATATAGGTGCTGATAAGCATTTCAGATGTAGTTTCCGATAGGCATTTCAAAAATAGGTGCCGATAGGCATTTTTGATATAGGTGCCGATAGGCATTTCAGATATAGTTGCCGATTGGCATTTTAAAAATAGGTGCCGATAGGCATTTCAGATATAGAAGCCAATAGGCATTTCAAATATAGGTGCCGATAGGCATTCCAGATATGGTTGCCGATAGGCTTTTCAAATATAGGTGCTGATAGGCATTTCAGATGTAGTTTGCGATAGGCATTTCAAAAATAGGTGCCGATAGGCATTTCAGATATAGGTGCCGATAGGCACTTCAGATATAGTTGCCGATTGGCATTTTAAAAATAGATGCCGATAGGCATTTCAGATATAGAAGCCGATAGGCGTTTCAAATATAGGTGCCGATAGGCATTCCAGATATGGTTGCCGTTAGGCATTTCAAATATAGGTGCTGATAGGCTTTTCAGATGTAGTTTCCGATAGGCATTTCAAAAATCTGTGCCGATAGGCATTTCAGATATAGGTGCCGATAGGCATTTCAGATATAGTTGCCGATTGGCATTTTAAAAATATGTGCCGATAGGCATTACAGATATAGAAGCCAATAGGCATTTCAAATATAGGTGCTGATAGGCATTCCAGATATGGTTGCCGATAGGCATTTCAAATATAGGTGCTGATAGGCATTTCAGATGTAGTTTCCGATAAGCATTTCAAAAATTGGTGCCGATAGGCATTTCAGATATAGGTGCGGATAGGCATTTCAGATATAGAAGCCGATAGGCATTTCAAATATAGGTGCCGATAGGCATTCCAGATATGGTTGCCGATAGGCATTTCAAATATAGGTGCTGATAGGCATTTCAGATATAGGTGCCGATAGGCATTTCAGATATAGTTGCCGATTGGCATTTTAAAAAAAGGTGCCAAAAGGCATTTCAGATATAGAAGCCGATAGGCATTTCAAATATAGGTGCCGATAGGCAATCCAGATAAGGTTGCCGATAGCCATTTCAAATATAGGTGCTGATAGGCATTTCAGATGTAGTTTCCGATAGGCATTTCAAAAATAGGTGCCGATAGGCATTTTAGATATAGGTGTCGATAGGCATTTCAGATATAGTTGCCGATTGGCATTTTAAAAATAGGTGCCGATAGGCATTTCAGATATAGAAGCCGATAGGCATTTCAAATATAGGTGCCGATAAGCATTCCAGATATGGTTGCCGATAGGCATTTCAAATATAGGTGCTGATAGGCATTTCAGATGTAGTTTCCGATAAGCATTTCAAAAATTGGTGCCGATAGGCATTTCAGATATAGGTGCCGATAGGCATTTCAGATATAGTTGCCGAGTGGCATTTTAAAAATAGGTGCCGATAGGCATTTCAGATATAGAAGCCGTTAGGTATTTAAAATATAGGTGTCGATAGGCATTTCAGATATGGTTGCCGATAGGCATTTCAAATATAGGTGCTGATAGGCATTTCAGATGTAGTTTCCGATAGGCATTTCAAAAATTGGTGCCGATAGGCATTTTAGATATATGTGCCGATAGGCATTTCAGATATTGTTGCCGATTTGCATTTTAAAAATAATTGTCAATAGGCATTTCAGATATAGAAGCCGATAGGCATTTCAAATATAGATGCCGATAGGCAATCCAGATATGGTTGCCGATAGGCATTTCAAATATAGGTGCTGATAGGCATTCCAGATGTAGTTTCCGATAGGCATTTCAAAAATTGGTGCCGATAGGTATTTCAGATATAGGTGCCGATAGGCATTTCAGATATAGTTACCGATTGGCATTTTAAAAATAGGTGCCGATAGGCATTTCAGATATAGAAGCCGATAGGTATTTCAAATATAGGTGCTGATAGGCATTTCAGATGTAGTTTTCGATAGGCATTTCAAAAATAGGTGTCGATAGGCATTTCAGATATAGGTGTCGATAGGCATTTCAGATATAGTTGCCGATTGGCATTTTAAAAATAGGTGCCGATAGGCATTTCAGATATAGAAGCCGATAGGCATTTCAAATATAGGTGCCGATAGGCATTCCAGATATGGTTGCCGATAGGCATTTCAAATATAGGTGCTGATAGGACTTTCAGATGTAGTTTCCGATAGGCATTTCAAAAATAGGTGCCGATAGGCATTTCAGATATAGGTGCCGGTAGGCATTTCAGATATAGTTGCCAATTAGGACACATTAAAAATAGGTGCCGATAGGCATATCAGATATAGAAGCCGATAGGCATTTCAAATATACGTGCCGATAGGCATTCCAGATATGGTTGCCGATAGGCATTTTAAATATAGGTGCTGATAGGCATTTTAGATGTAGTTTCCGATTGGCATTTCAAAAATTGATGCCGATAGGCATTTCAGATATAGGTGCCGATAGGCATTTCAGATATAGTTGCCGATTTTCATTTTAAAAATAGGTGCCGATAGGCATTTCAGATATAGAAGCCGATAGGCATTTCAAATATAGGTGTCGATAGGCATTCCAGATATGGTGGCCGATAGGCATTTCAAATATAGGTGCTGATAGGCATTTTAGATGTAGTTTGCGATAGGTATTTCAAAAATAGGTGCCGATAGGCATTTCAGATATAGGTACCGATAGGCATTTCAGATATAGTTGCCGATTGGCATTTTAAAATTAGGTGCCGATAGGCATTTCAGATATAGAAGCCGATAGGCATTTCAAATATAGGTGCCGATAGGCATTCCAGATATGGTTGCCGATAAGCATTTCAAATATAGGTGCTGATAGGCATTTCAGATGTAGAAGCCGATAGGTATTTCAAATATAGGTGTCGATAGGCATTTCAGATAGGGTTGCCGATAGGTATTTCAAATATAGGAGCAGATAGGCATTTCAGATGTAGTTTCCGAAAAGCATTTCAAAAATAGGTCCTGATAGGCATTTCAGATATAGGTGCCGATAGGCATTTCAGATATAGTTTCCGATTGGCATTTTAAAAATAGGTGCCGATAGGGATTTCAGATATAGAAGCCGATAGGCATTTCAAATATAGGTGCCGATAGGCATTCCAGATATGGTTGCCGATAGGCATTTCAAATATAAGTGCTGATAGGCATTTCAGAAGTATTTTCCGATAGGCATTTCAAAAATAGGTACCGATAGGCATTTCAGATATAGGTGCCGATAGGCATTTCAGATATAGTTGCCAATTGGCATTTTAAAAATAGGTGTCGATAGGCATTTCAGATATAGAAGCCGATAGGCATTTCAAATATAGGTGCCGATAGGCATTCCAGATATGGTTGCCGATAGGCATTTCAGATATAGTTGCCAATTGGCATTTTAAAAATAGGTGCCGATAGGCATTTCAGATATAGTTACCAATTGGCATTTTAAAAATAGGTGTCAATAGGCATTTCAGATATAGAAGCCGATAGGCATTTCAAATATAGGTGCCGATAGGCATTCCAGATATGGTTGCCGATAGGCATTTTAAATATAGTTGCCGATAGGCATTTCAGATGTAGTTTCCGATAGGCATATCAAAAATAGGTGCCGATAGGCATTTCAGATATAGGTGCCGATAGGCATTCCAGATATAGTTGCCGATTGGCTTTTTAAAATATAGGTGCCGATAGGCATTTCAAATATAGGTGTCGATAGGCATTTCAGATATAAATGCCGAAAGGCATTTCAGATATAGGTGCCGATAGGCATTTCTGATGTGGTTGCCGATAGGCATTTGAAATATAGGTGCTGATAGGCATTTCAGATGTAGTTTTCGATAGGCATTTCAAAAATAGGTGCCGATAGGCATTTCATTTATAGGTGCCGATAGGCACTTCAGATATAGTTGCCGATTGGCATTTTAAAAATAGATGCCGATAGGCATTTCAGATATAGAAGCCGATAGGCATTTCAAATATAGGTGCCGATAGGCATTCCAGATATGGTTGCCGATAGGCATTTCAAATATAGGTGCTGATAAGCATTTCAGATGTAGTTTCCGATAGGCATTTCAAAAATAGGTGCCGATAGGCATTTTAGATATAGGTGCCGATAGGCATTTCAGATATAGTTGCCGATTGGCATTTTAAAAATAGGTGCCGATAGGCATTTCAGATATAGAAGCCAATAGGCATTTCAAATATAGGTGCCGATAGGCATTCCAGATATGGTTGCCGATAGGCTTTTCAAATATAGGTGCTGATAGGCATTTCAGATGTAGTTTGCGATAGGCATTTTAAAAATAGGTGCCGATAGGCATTTCAGATATAGGTGCCGATAGGCACTTCAGATATAGTTGCCGATTTGCATTTTAAAAATAGATGCCGATAGGCATTTCAGATATAGAAGCCGATAGGCGTTTCAAATATAGGTGCCGATAGGCATTCCAGATATGGTTGCCGTTAGGCATTTCAAATATAGGTGCTGATAGGCATTTCAGATGTAGTTTCCGATAGGCATTTCAAAAATCTGTGCCGATAGGCATTTCAGATATAGGTGCCGATAGGCATTTCAGATATAGTTGCCGATTGGCATTTTAAAAATATGTGCCGATAGGCATTACAGATATAGAAGCCAATAGGCATTTCAAATATAGGTGCCGATAGGCATTCCAGATATGGTTGCCGATAGGCATTTCAAATATAGGTGCTGATAGGCATTTCAGATGTAGTTTCCGATAAGCATTTCAAAAATTGGTGCCGATAGGCATTTCAGATATAGGTGCCGATAGGCATTTCAGATATAGAAGCCGATAGGCATTTCAAATATAGGTGCCGATAGGCATTCCAGATATGGTTGCCGATAGGCATTTCAAATATAGGTGCTGATAGGCATTTCAGATATAGGTGCCGATAGGCATTTCAGATATAGTTGCCGATTGGCATTTTAAAAAAAGGTGCCAAAAGGCATTTCAGATATAGAAGCCGATAGGCATTTCAAATATAGGTGCCGATAGGCAATCCAGATAAGGTTGCCGATAGGCATTTCAAATATAGGTGCTGATAGGCATTTCAGATGTAGTTTCCGATAGGCATTTCAAAAATAGGTGCCGATAGGCATTTTAGATATAGGTGTCGATAGGCATTTCAGATATAGTTGCCGATTGGCATTTTAAAAATAGGTGCCGATAGGCATTTCAGATATAGAAGCCGATAGGCATTTCAAATATAGGTGCCGATAAGCATTCCAGATATGGTTGCCGATAGGCATTTCAAATATAGGTGCTGATAGGCATTTCAGATGTAGTTTCCGATAAGCATTTCAAAAATTGGTGCCGATAGGCATTTCAGATATAGGAGCCGATAGGCATTTCAGATATAGTTGCCGAGTGGCATTTTAAAAATAGGTGCCGATAGGCATTTCAGATATAGAAGCCGTTAGGTATTTAAAATATAGGTGTCGATAGGCATTTCAGATATGGTTGCCGATAGGCATTTCAAATATAGGTGCTGATAGGCATTTCAGATGTAGTTTCCGATAGGCATTTCAGAAATTGGTGCCGATAGGCATTTTAGATATATGTGCCGATAGGCATTCCAGATATTGTTGCCGATTTGCATTTTAAAAATAATTGTCAATAGGCATTTCAGATATAGAAGCCGATAGGCATTTCAAATATAGATGCCGATAGGCAATCCAGATATGGTTGCCGATAGGCATTTCAAATATAGGTGCTGATAGGCATTCCAGATGTAGTTTCCGATAGGCATTTCAAAAATTGGTGCCGATAGGCATTTCAGATATAGGTGCCGATAGGCATTTCAGATATAGTTACCGATTGGCATTTTAAAAATAGGTGCCGATAGGCATTTCAGATATAGAAGCCGATAGGTATTTCAAATATAGGTGCTGATAGGCATTTCAGATGTAGTTTTCGATAGGCATTTCAAAAATAGGTGTCGATAGGCATTTCAGATATAGGTGTCGATAGGCATTTCAGATATAGTTGCCGATTGGCATTTTAAAAATAGGTGCTGATAGGCATTTCAGATATAGAAGCCGATAGGCATTTCAAATATAGGTGCCGATAGGCATTCCAGATATGGTTGCCGATAGGCATTTCAAATATAGGTGCTGATAGGACTTTCAGATGTAGTTTCCGATAGGCATTTCAAAAATAGGTGCCGATAGGCATTTCAGATATAGGTGCCGGTAGGCATTTCAGATATAGTTGCCAATTAGGACACATTAAAAATAGGTGCCGATAGGCATATCAGATATAGAAGCCGATAGGCATTTCAAATATACGTGCCGATAGGCATTCCAGATATGGTTGCCGATAGGCATTTTAAATATAGGTGCTGATAGGCATTTTAGATGTAGTTTCCGATTGGCATTTCAAAAATTGATGCCGATAGGCATTTCAGATATAGGTGCCGATAGGCATTTCAGATATAGTTGCCGATTGGCATTTTAAAAACAGGTGCCGATAGGCATTTCAGATATAGAAGCCGATAGGTATTTCAAATACAGGTACGATAGGCATTTCAGATATGGTTGCCGATAGGCATTTCAAATATAGGAGCAGATAGGCATTTCAGATGTAGTTTCCGAAAAGCATTTCAAAAATAGGTGCCGATAGGCATTTCAGATATAGGTGCCGATAGGCATTTCAGATATAGTTTCCGATTGGCATTTTAAAAATAGGTGCCGATAGGCATTTCAGATATAGTAGCCGATAGGCATTTCAAATATAGGTGCCGATAGGCATTCCAGATATGGTTGCCGATAGGCATTTCAAATATAAGTGCTGATAGGCATTTCTGAAGTATTTTCCGTTAGGCATTTCAAAAATAGGTACCGATAGGCATTTTAGATATAGGTGCCGATAGGCATTTCAGATATAGTTGCCAATTGGCATTTTAAAAATAGGTTTCGATAGGCATTTCAGATATAGAAGCCGATAGGCATTTCAAATATAGGTGCCGATAGGCATTCCAGATATGTTTGCCGATAGGGATTTCAAATATAGGTGCTGATAGGCATTTCAGATGTAGTTTCCGATAGGCATTTTAAAAATAGGTGCCGATAGGCATTTCAGATATAGGTGCTGATAGGCATTTCAGATATAGTTGCCGATTGGCATTTTAAAAATAGGTGCCGTTAGGCATTTTATATGTAGTTTCCGATAGGCATTTCAAAAATAGGTGCCGATAGGCATTTCAGATATAGGTGCCGATAGGCATATCAGATATAGTTGCCGTTAGACATTTAAAATATAGGTGCCGATAGGCATTTCAAATATAGGTGTCGATAGGCATTTTAGATATAAATGCCGAAAGGCATTTCAGATATAGGTGCCGATAGGCATTTCTGATGTGGTTGCCGATAGGCATATCAAATATAGGTGCTGATAGGCATTTCAGATGTAGTATTCGATAGGCATTTCAAAAATAGGTGCCGATAGGCATTTCAGATATAGGTGCCGATAGGCACTTCAGACATAGTTGCCGATTGGCATTTTAAAAATAATTGCCGATAGGCATTTCAGAATTAGAAGCCGATAGGCATTTCAAATATAGGTGCCGATAGGCATTCCAGATATGGTTGCCGATAGGCATTTCAAATATAGGTGCTGATAGGCATTTCAGATATAGGTGCCGATAGGCATTTCAGATATAGTTGCCGATTGGCATTTTAAAAATAGGTGCCGATAGGCATTTCAGATATAGAAGCCGATAGGCATTTCAAATATAGGTGCCGATAGGCATTCCAGATATGGTTGCCGATAGGCATTTCAAATATAGGTGCTGATAGGCATTTCAGATGTAGTTTCCAATAGGCATTTCAAAAATAGGTGCCAATAGGCATTTTAGATATATGTGCCGATAGGCATTTCATATATAGTTGCCGATTGGCATTTTAAAAATAGGTGCCGATAGGCATTTCAGATATAGAAGCCGATAGGCATTTCAAATATAGGTGCCGATAGGCTCTCCAGATATGGTTGCCGATAGGCATTTCAAATATAGATGCTGATAGGCATTTCAGATGTAGTTTCCGATAGGCATTTCAAAAATAGGTGCCGATAGGCATTTCAGATATAGTTGCCGATTGGCATTTTAAAAATAGGTGGTGATAGGCATTTCAGATATAGAAGCCGATAGGCATTTCAAATATAGGTGCCGATAGGCATTCCAGATATGGTTGCCGTTAGGCATTTCAAATATAGGTGCTGATAGGCATTTCAGATGTAGTTTCCGATAGGCATTTCAAAAATTTGTGCCGATAGGCATTTCAGATATAGGTGCCGATAGGCATTTCAGATATAGTTGCCGATTGGCATTTTAAAAATATGTGCCGATAGGCATTACAGATATAGAAGCCAATAGGCATTTCAAATATAGGTGCCGATAGGCATTCCAGATATGGTTGCCGATAGGCATTTCAAATATAGATGCTGATAGGCATTTCAGATGTAGTTTCCGATAGGCATTTCAAAAATAGGTGCCGATAGGCATTTCAGATATAGAAGCCGATAGGCATTTCAAATATAGGTGTCGATAGGCATTCCAGATATGGTGGCCGATAGGCATTTCAAATATAGGTGCTGATAGGCATTTTAGATGTAGTTTGCGATAGGTATTTCAAAAATAGGTGCCGATAGGCATTTCAGATATAGGTACCGATAGGCATTTCAGATATAGTTGCCGATTGGCATTTTAAAATTAGGTGCCGATAGGCATTTCAGATATAGAAGCCGATAGGCATTTCAAATATAGGTGCCGATAGGCATTCCAGATATGGTTGCCGATAAGCATTTCAAATATAGGTGCTGATAGGCATTTCAGATGTAGAAGCCGATAGGTATTTCAAATATAGGTGTCGATAGGCATTTCAGATAGGGTTGCCGATAGGTATTTCAAATATAGGAGCAGATAGGCATTTCAGATGTAGTTTCCGAAAAGCATTTCAAAAATAGGTCCTGATAGGCATTTCAGATATAGGTGCCGATAGGCATTTCAGATATAGTTTCCGATTGGCATTTTAAAAATAGGTGCCGATAGGGATTTCAGATATAGAAGCCGATAGGCATTTCAAATATAGGTGCCGATAGGCATTCCAGATATGGTTGCCGATAGGCATTTCAAATATAAGTGCTGATAGGCATTTCAGAAGTATTTTCCGATAGGCATTTCAAAAATAGGTACCGATAGGCATTTCAGATATAGGTGCCGATAGGCATTTCAGATATAGTTGCCAATTGGCATTTTAAAAATAGGTGTCGATAGGCATTTCAGATATAGAAGCCGATAGGCATTTCAAATATAGGTGCCGATAGGCATTCCAGATATGGTTGCCGATAGGCATTTTAAATATAGTTGCCGATAGGCATTTCAGATGTAGTTTCCGATAGGCATATCAAAAATAGGTGCCGATAGGCATTTCAGATATAGGTGCCGATAGGCATTCCAGATATAGTTGCCGATTGGCTTTTTAAAATATAGGTGCCGATAGGCATTTCAAATATAGGTGTCGATAGGCATTTCAGATATAAATGGAGAAAGGCATTTCAGATATAGGTGCCGATAGGCATTTCTGATGTGGTTGCCGATAGGCATTTGAAATATAGGTGCTGATAGGCATTTCAGATGTAGTTTTCGATAGGCATTTCAAAAATAGGTGCCGATAGGCATTTCATTTATAGGTGCCGATAAGCACTTCAGATATAGTTGCCGATTGGCATTTTAAAAATAGATGCCGATAGGCATTTCAGATATAGAAGCCGATAGGCATTTCAAATATAGGTGCCGATAGGCATTCCAGATATGGTTGCCGATAGGCATTTCAAATATAGGTGCTGATAAGCATTTCAGATGTAGTTTCCGATAGGCATTTCAAAAATAGGTGCCGATAGGCATTTTTGATATAGGTGCCGATAGGCATTTCAGATATAGTTGCCGATTGGCATTTTAAAAATAGGTGCCGATAGGCATTTCAGATATAGAAGCCAATAGGCATTTCAAATATAGGTGCCGATAGGCATTCCAGATATGGTTGCCGATAGGCTTTTCAAATATAGGTGCTGATAGGCATTTCAGATGTAGTTTGCGATAGGCATTTCAAAAATAGGTGCCGATAGGCATTTCAGATATAGGTGCCGATAGGCACTTCAGATATAGTTGCCGATTGGCATTTTAAAAATAGATGCCGATAGGCATTTCAGATATAGAAGCCGATAGGCGTTTCAAATATAGGTGCCGATAGGCATTCCAGATATGGTTGCCGTTAGGCATTTCAAATATAGGTGCTGATAGGCTTTTCAGATGTAGTTTCCGATAGGCATTTCAAAAATCTGTGCCGATAGGCATTTCAGATATAGGTGCCGATAGGCATTTCAGATATAGTTGCCGATTGGCATTTTAAAAATATGTGCCGATAGGCATTACAGATATAGAAGCCAATAGGCATTTCAAATATAGGTGCTGATAGGCATTCCAGATATGGTTGCCGATAGGCATTTCAAATATAGGTGCTGATAGGCATTTCAGATGTAGTTTCCGATAAGCATTTCAAAAATTGGTGCCGATAGGCATTTCAGATATAGGTGCCGATAGGCATTTCAGATATAGAAGCCGATAGGCATTTCAAATATAGGTGCCGATAGGCATTCCAGATATGGTTGCCGATAGGCATTTCAAATATAGGTGCTGATAGGCATTTCAGATATAGGTGCCGATAGGCATTTCAGATATAGTTGCCGATTGGCATTTTAAAAAAAGGTGCCAAAAGGCATTTCAGATATAGAAGCCGATAGGCATTTCAAATATAGGTGCCGATAGGCAATCCAGATAAGGTTGCCGATAGCCATTTCAAATATAGGTGCTGATAGGCATTTCAGATGTAGTTTCCGATAGGCATTTCAAAAATAGGTGCCGATAGGCATTTTAGATATAGGTGTCGATAGGCATTTCAGATATAGTTGCCGATTGGCATTTTAAAAATAGGTGCCGATAGGCATTTCAGATATAGAAGCCGATAGGCATTTCAAATATAGGTGCCGATAAGCATTCCAGATATGGTTGCCGATAGGCATTTCAAATATAGGTGCTGATAGGCATTTCAGATGTAGTTTCCGATAAGCATTTCAAAAATTGGTGCCGATAGGCATTTCAGATATAGGTGCCGATAGGCATTTCAGATATAGTTGCCGAGTGGCATTTTAAAAATAGGTGCCGATAGGCATTTCAGATATAGAAGCCGTTAGGTATTTAAAATATAGGTGTCGATAGGCATTTCAGATATGGTTGCCGATAGGCATTTCAAATATAGGTGCTGATAGGCATTTCAGATGTAGTTTCCGATAGGCATTTCAAAAATTGGTGCCGATAGGCATTTTAGATATATGTGCCGATAGGCATTTCAGATATTGTTGCCGATTTGCATTTTAAAAATAATTGTCAATAGGCATTTCAGATATAGAAGCCGATAGGCATTTCAAATATAGATGCCGATAGGCAATCCAGATATGGTTGCCGATAGGCATTTCAAATATAGGTGCTGATAGGCATTCCAGATGTAGTTTCCGATAGGCATTTCAAAAATTGGTGCCGATAGGCATTTCAGATATAGGTGCCGATAGGCATTTCAGATATAGTTACCGATTGGCATTTTAAAAATAGGTGCCGATAGGCATTTCAGATATAGAAGCCGATAGGTATTTCAAATATAGGTGCTGATAGGCATTTCAGATGTAGTTTTCGATAGGCATTTCAAAAATCGGTGTCGATAGGCATTTCAGATATAGGTGTCGATAGGCATTTCAGATATAGTTGCCGATTGGCATTTTAAAAATAGGTGCCGATAGGCATTTCAGATATAGAAGCCGATAGGCATTTCAAATATAGGTGCCGATAGGCATTCCAGATATGGTTGCCGATAGGCATTTCAAATATAGGTGCTGATAGGACTTTCAGATGTAGTTTCCGATAGGCATTTCAAAAATAGGTGCCGATAGGCATTTCAGATATAGGTGCCGGTAGGCATTTCAGATATAGTTGCCAATTAGGACACATTAAAAATAGGTGCCGATAGGCATATCAGATATAGAAGCCGATAGGCATTTCAAATATACGTGCCGATAGGCATTCCAGATATGGTTGCCGATAGGCATTTTAAATATAGGTGCTGATAGGCATTTTAGATGTAGTTTCCGATTGGCATTTCAAAAATTGATGCCGATAGGCATTTCAGATATAGGTGCCGATAGGCATTTCAGATATAGTTGCCGATTGGCATTTTAAAAACAGGTGCCGATAGGCATTTCAGATATAGAAGCCGATAGGTATTTCAAATACAGGTACGATAGGCATTTCAGATATGGTTGCCGATAGGCATTTCAAATATAGGAGCAGATAGGCATTTCAGATGTAGTTTCCGAAAAGCATTTCAAAAATAGGTGCCGATAGGCATTTCAGATATAGGTGCCGATAGGCATTTCAGATATAGTTTCCGATTGGCATTTTAAAAATAGGTGCCGATAGGCATTTCAGATATAGTAGCCGATAGGCATTTCAAATATAGGTGCCGATAGGCATTCCAGATATGGTTGCCGATAGGCATTTCAAATATAAGTGCTGATAGGCATTTCTGAAGTATTTTCCGTTAGGCATTTCAAAAATAGGTACCAATAGGCATTTTAGATATAGGTGCCGATAGGCATTTCAGATATAGTTGCCAATTGGCATTTTAAAAATAGGTTTCGATAGGCATTTCAGATATAGAAGCCGATAGGCATTTCAAATATAGGTGCCGATAGGCATTCCAGATATGTTTGCCGATAGGCATTTCAAATATAGGTGCTGATAGGCATTTCAGATGTAGTTTCCGATAGGCATTTTAAAAATAGGTGCCGATAGGCATTTCAGATATAGGTGCTGATAGGCATTTCAGATATAGTTGCCGATTGGCATTTTAAAAATAGGTGCCGTTAGGCATTTTATATGTAGTTTCCGATAGGCATTTCAAAAATAGGTGCCGATAGGCATTTCAGATATAGGTGCCGATAGGCATATCAGATATAGTTGCCGTTAGACATTTAAAATATAGGTGCCGATAGGCATTTCAAATATAGGTGTCGATAGGCATTTTAGATATAAATGCCGAAAGGCATTTCAGATATAGGTGCCGATAGGCATTTCTGATGTGGTTGCCGATAGGCATATCAAATATAGGTGCTGATAGGCATTTCAGATGTAGTATTCGATAGGCATTTCAAAAATAGGTGCCGATAGGCATTTCAGATATAGGTGCCGATAGGCACTTCAGACATAGTTGCCGATTGGCATTTTAAAAATAGGTGCCGATAGGCATTTCAGAATTAGAAGCCGATAGGCATTTCAAATATAGGTGCCGATAGGCATTCCAGATATGGTTGCCGATAGGCATTTCAAATATAGGTGCTGATAGGCATTTCAGATATAGGTGCCGATAGGCATTTCAGATATAGTTGCCGATTGGCATTTTAAAAATAGGTGCCGATAGGCATTTCAGATATAGAAGCCGATAGGCATTTCAAATATAGGTGCCGATAGGCATTCCAGATATGGTTGCCGATAGGCATTTCAAATATAGGTGCTGATAGGCATTTCAGATGTAGTTTCCATTAGGCATTTCAAAAATAGGTGCCAATAGGTATTTTAGATATATGTGCCGATAGGCATTTCATATATAGTTGCCGATTGGCATTTTAAAAATAGGTGCCGATAGGCATTTCAGATATAGAAGCCGATAGGCATTTCAAATATAGGTGCCGATAGGCTTTCCAGATATGGTTGCCGATAGGCATTTCAAATATAGATGCTGATAGGCATTTCAGATGTAGTTTCCGATAGGCATTTCAAAAATAGGTGCCGATAGGCATTTCAGATATAGTTGCCGATTGGCATTTTAAAAATAGGTGGTGATAGGCATTTCAGATATAGAAGCCGATAGGCATTTCAAATATAGGTGCCGATAGGCATTCCAGATATGGTTGCCGTTAGGCATTTCAAATATAGGTGCTGATAGGCATTTCAGATGTAGTTTCCGATAGGCATTTCAAAAATTTGTGCCGATAGGCATTTCAGATATAGGTGCCGATAGGCATTTCAGATATAGTTGCCGATCGGCATTTTAAAAATATGTGCCGATAGGCATTACAGATATAGAAGCCAATAGGCATTTCAAATATAGGTGCCGATAGGCATTCCAGATATGGTTGCCGATAGGCATTTCAAATATAGATGCTGATAGGCATTTCAGATGTAGTTTCCGATAGGCATTTCAAAAATAGGTGCCAAAAGGCATTTCAGATATAGAAGCCGATAGGCATTTCAAATATAGGTGTCGATAGGCATTCCAGATATGGTGGCCGATAGGCATTTCAAATATAGGTGCTGATAGGCATTTTAGATGTAGTTTGCGATAGGTATTTCAAAAATAGGTGCCGATAGGCATTTCAGATATAGGTACCGATAGGCATTTCAGATATAGTTGCCGATTGGCATTTTAAAATTAGGTGCCGATAGGCATTTCAGATATAGAAGCCGATAGGCATTTCAAATATAGGTGCCGATAGGCATTCCAGATATGGTTGCCGATAAGCATTTCAAATATAGGTGCTGATAGGCATTTCAGATGTAGAAGCCGATAGGTATTTCAAATATAGGTGTCGATAGGCATTTCAGATAGGGTTGCCGATAGGTATTTCAAATATAGGAGCAGATAGGCATTTCAGATGTAGTTTCCGAAAAGCATTTCAAAAATAGGTCCTGATAGGCATTTCAGATATAGGTGCCGATAGGCATTTCAGATATAGTTTCCGATTGGCATTTTAAAAATAGGTGCCGATAGGGATTTCAGATATAGAAGCCGATAGGCATTTCAAATATAGGTGCCGATAGGCATTCCAGATATGGTTGCCGATAGGCATTTCAAATATAAGTGCTGATAGGCATTTCAGAAGTATTTTCCGATAGGCATTTCAAAAATAGGTACCGATAGGCATTTCAGATATAGGTGCCGATAGGCATTTCAGATATAGTTGCCAATTGGCATTTTAAAAATAGGTGTCGATAGGCATTTCAGATATAGAAGCCGATAGGCATTTCAAATATAGGTGCCGATAGGCATTCTAGATATGGTTGCCGATAGGCATTTCAGATATAGTTGCCAATTGGCATTTTAAAAATAGGTGCCGATAGGCATTTCAGATATAGTTGCCAATTGGCATTTTAAAAATAGGTGTCAATAGGCATTTCAGATATAGAAGCCGATAGGCATTTCAAATATAGGTGCCGATAGGCATTCCAGATATGGTTGCCGATAGGCATTTTAAATATAGTTGCCGATAGGCATTTCAGATGTAGTTTCCGATAGGCATATCAAAAATAGGTGCCGATAGGCATTTCAGATATAGGTGCCGATAGGCATTCCAGATATAGTTGCCGATTGGCTTTTTAAAATATAGGTGCCGATAGGCATTTCAAATATAGGTGTCGATAGGCATTTCAGATATAAATGCCGAAAGGCATTTCAGATATAGGTGCCGATAGGCATTTCTGATGTGGTTGCCGATAGGCATTTGAAATATAGGTGCTGATAGGCATTTCAGATGTAGTTTTCGATAGGCATTTCAAAAATAGGTGCCGATAGGCATTTCATTTATAGGTGCCGATAGGCACTTCAGATATAGTTGCCGATTGGCATTTTAAAAATAGATGCCGATAGGCATTTCAGATATAGAAGCCGATAGGCATTTCAAATATAGGTGCCGATAGGCATTCCAGATATGGTTGCCGATAGGCATTTCAAATATAGGTGCTGATAAGCATTTCAGATGTAGTTTCCGATAGGCATTTCAAAAATAGGTGCCGATAGGCATTTTTGATATAGGTGCCGATAGGCATTTCAGATATAGTTGCCGATTGGCATTTTAAAAATAGGTGCCGATAGGCATTTCAGATATAGAAGCCAATAGGCATTTCAAATATAGGTGCCGATAGGCATTCCAGATATGGTTGCCGATAGGCTTTTCAAATATAGGTGCTGATAGGCATTTCAGATGTAGTTTGCGATAGGCATTTCAAAAATAGGTGCCGATAGGCATTTCAGATATAGGTGCCGATAGGCACTTCAGATATAGTTGCCGATTGGCATTTTAAAAATAGATGCCGATAGGCATTTCAGATATAGAAGCCGATAGGCGTTTCAAATATAGGTGCCGATAGGCATTCCAGATATGGTTGCCGTTAGGCATTTCAAATATAGGTGCTGATAGGCTTTTCAGATGTAGTTTCCGATAGGCATTTCAAAAATCTGTGCCGATAGGCATTTCAGATATAGGTGCCGATAGGCATTTCAGATATAGTTGCCGATTGGCATTTTAAAAATATGTGCCGATAGGCATTACAGATATAGAAGCCAATAGGCATTTCAAATATAGGTGCTGATAGGCATTCCAGATATGGTTGCCGATAGGCATTTCAAATATAGGTGCTGATATGCATTTCAGATGTAGTTTCCGATAAGCATTTCAAAAATTGGTGCCGATAGGCATTTCAGATATAGGTGCCGATAGGCATTTCAGATATAGAAGCCGATAGGCATTTCAAATATAGGTGCCGATAGGCATTCCAGATATGGTTGCCGATAGGCATTTCAAATATAGGTGCTGATAGGCATTTCAGATATAGGTGCCGATAGGCATTTCAGATATAGTTGCCGATTGGCATTTTAAAAAAAGGTGCCAAAAGGCATTTCAGATATAGAAGCCGATAGGCATTTCAAATATAGGTGCCGATAGGCAATCCAGATAAGGTTGCCGATAGCCATTTCAAATATAGGTGCTGATAGGCATTTCAGATGTAGTTTCCGATAAGCATTTCAAAAATAGGTGCCGATAGGCATTTTAGATATAGGTGTCGATAGGCATTTCAGATATAGTTGCCGATTGGCATTTTAAAAATAGGTGCCGATAGGCATTTCAGATATAGAAGCCGATAGGCATTTCAAATATAGGTGCCGATAAGCATTCCAGATATGGTTGCCGATAGGCATTTCAAATATAGGTGCTGATAGGCATTTCAGATGTAGTTTCCGATAAGCATTTCAAAAATTGGTGCCGATAGGCATTTCAGATATAGGTGCCGATAGGCATTTCAGATATAGTTGCCGAGTGGCATTTTAAAAATAGGTGCCGATAGGCATTTCAGATATAGAAGCCGTTAGGTATTTAAAATATAGGTGTCGATAGGCATTTCAGATATGGTTGCCGATAGGCATTTCAAATATAGGTGCTGATAGGCATTTCAGATGTAGTTTCCGATAGGCATTTCAAAAATTGGTGCCGATAGGCATTTTAGATATATGTGCCGATAGGCATTTCAGATATTGTTGCCGATTTGCATTTTAAAAATAATTGTCAATAGGCATTTCAGATATAGAAGCCGATAGGCATTTCAAATATAGATGCCGATAGGCAATCCAGATATGGTTGCCGATAGGCATTTCAAATATAGGTGCTGATAGGCATTCCAGATGTAGTTTCCGATAGGCATTTCAAAAATTGGTGCCGATAGGCATTTCAGATATAGGTGCCGATAGGCATTTCAGATATAGTTACCGATTGGCATTTTAAAAATAGGTGCCGATAGACATTTCAGATATAGAAGCCGATAGGTATTTCAAATATAGGTGCTGATAGGCATTTCAGATGTAGTTTTCGATAGGCATTTCAAAAATTGGTGTCGATAGGCATTTCAGATATAGGTGTCGATAGGCATTTCAGATATAGTTGCCGATTGGCATTTTAAAAATAGGTGCCGATAGGCATTTCAGATATAGAAGCCGATAGGCATTTCAAATATAGGTGCCGATAGGCATTCCAGATATGGTTGCCGATAGGCATTTCAAATATAGGTGCTGATAGGACTTTCAGATGTAGTTTCCGATAGGCATTTCAAAAATAGGTGCCGATAGGCATTTCAGATATAGGTGCCGGTAGGCATTTCAGATATAGTTGCCAATTAGGACACATTAAAAATAGGTGCCGATAGGCATATCAGATATAGAAGCCGATAGGCATTTCAAATATACGTGCCGATAGGCATTCCAGATATGGTTACCGATAGGCATTTTAAATATAGGTGCTGATAGGCATTTTAGATGTAGTTTCCGATTGGCATTTCAAAAATTGATGCCGATAGGCATTTCAGATATAGGTGCCGATAGGCATTTCATATATAGTTGCCGATTGGCATTTTAAAAACAGGTGCCGATAGGCATTTCAGATATAGAAGCCGATAGGTATTTCAAATATAGGTACGATAGGCATTTCAGATATGGTTGCCGATAGGCATTTCAAATATAGGAGCAGATAGGCATTTCAGATGTAGTTTCCGAAAAGCATTTCAAAAATAGGTGCCGATAGGCATTTCAGATATAGGTGCCGATAGGCATTTCAGATATAGTTTCCGATTGGCATTTTAAAAATAGGTGCCGATAGGCATTTCAGATATAGTAGCCGATAGGCATTTCAAATATAGGTGCCGATAGGCATTCCAGATATGGTTGCCGATAGGCATTTCAAATATAAGTGCTGATAGGCATTTCTGAAGTATTTTCCGTTAGGCATTTCAAAAATAGGTACCGATAGGCATTTTAGATATAGGTGCCGATAGTCATTACAGATATAGTTGCCAATTGGCATTTTAAAAATAGGTTTCGATAGGCATTTCAGATATAGAAGCCGATAGGCATTTCAAATATAGGTGCCGATAGGCATTCCAGATATGTTTGCCGATAGGCATTTCAAATATAGGTGCTGATAGGCATTTCAGATGTAGTTTCCGATAGGCATTTTAAAAATAGGTGCCGATAGGCATTTCAGATATAGGTGCTGTTAGGCATTTCAGATATAGTTGCCGATTGGCATTTTAAAAATAGGTGCCGTTAGGCATTTTATATGTAGTTTCCGATAGGCATTTCAAAAATAGGTGCCGATAGGCATTTCAGATATAGGTGCCGATAGGCATATCAGATATAGTTGCCGATAGACATTTAAAATACAGGTGCCGATAGGCATTTCAAATATAGGTGTCGATAGGCATTTCAGATATAAATGCCGAAAGGCATTTCAGATATAGGTGCCGATAGGCATTTCTGATGTGGTTGCCGATAGGCATATCAAATATAGGTGCTGATAGGCATTTCAGATGTAGTATTCGATAGGCATTTCAAAAATAGGTGCCGATAGGCATTTCAGATATAGGTGCCGATAGGCACTTCAGACATAGTTGCCGATTGGCATTTTAAAAATAGGTGCCGATAGGCATTTCAGATATAGAAGCCGATAGGCATTTCAAATATAGGTGCCGATAGGCATTCCAGATATGGTTGCCGATAGGCATTTCAAATATAGGTGCTGATAGGCATTTCAGATATAGGTGCCGATAGGCATTTCAGATATAGTTGCCGATTGGCATTTTAAAAATAGGTGCCGATAGGCATTTCAGATATAGAAGCCGATAGGCATTTCAAATATAGGTGCCGATAGGCATTCCAGATATGGTTGCCGATAGGCATTTCAAATATAGGTGCTGATAGGCATTTCAGATGTAGTTTCCAATAGGCATTTCAAAAATAGGTGCCAATAGGCATTTTAGATATATGTGCCGATAGGCATTTCATATATAGTTGCCGATTGGCATTTTAAAAATAGGTGCCGATAGGCATTTCAGATATAGAAGCCGATAGGCATTTCAAATATAGGTGCCGATAGGCATTCCAGATATGGTTGCCGATAGGCATTTCAAATATAGATGCTGATAGGCATTTCAGATGTAGTTTCCGATAGGCATTTCAAAAATAGGTGCCGATAGGCATTTCAGATATAGTTGCCGATTGGCATTTTAAAAATAGGTGGTGATAGGCATCTCAGATATAGAAGCCGATAGGCATTTCAAATATAGGTGCCGATAGGCATTCCAGATATGGTTGCCGTTAGGCATTTCAAATATAGGTGCTGATAGGCATTTCAGATGTAGTTTCCGATAGGCATTTCAAAAATTTGTGCCGATAGGCATTTCAGATATAGGTGCCGATAGGCATTTCAGATATAGTTGCCGATTGGCATTTTAAAAATATGTGCCGATAGGCATTACAGATATAGAAGCCAATAGGCATTTCAAATATAGGTGCCGATAGGCATTCCAGATATGGTTGCCGATAGGCATTTCAAATATAGATGCTGATAGGCATTTCAGATGTAGTTTCCGATAGGCATTTCAAAAATAGGTGCCGATAGGCATTTTAGATATAGGTGCCGATAGGCATTTCAGATATAGAAGCCGATAGGCATTTCAAATATAGGTGCTGATAGGCATTCCAGATATGGTTGCCGATAGGCATTTCAAATATAGGTGCTGATAGGCATTTCAGATATAGGTGCCGATAGGCATTTCAGATATAGTTGCCGATTGGCATTTTAAAAAAAGGTGCCAAAAGGCATTTCAGATATAGAAGCCGATAGGCATTTCAAATATAGGTGCCGATAGGCAATCCAGATAAGGTTGCAGATAGGCATTTCAAATATAGGTGCTGATAGGCATTTCAGATGTTGTTTCCGATAGGCATTTCAAAAATAGGTGCCGATAGGCATTTTAGATATAGGTGTCGATAGGCATTTCAGATATAGTTGCCGATTGGCATTTTAAAAATAGGTGCCGATAGGCATTTCAGATATAGAAGCCGATAGGCATTTCAAATATAGGTGCCGATAAGCATTCCAGATATGGTTGCCGATAGGCATTTCAAATATAGGTGCTGATAGGCATTTCAGATGTAGTTTCCGATAAGCATTTCAAAAATTGGTGCCGATAGGCATTTCAGATATAGGTGCCGATAGGCATTTCAGATATAGTTGCCGAGTGGCATTTTAAAAATAGGTACCGATAGGCATTTCAGATATAGAAGCCGTTAGGGATTTAAAATATAGGTGTCGATAGGCATTTCAGATATGGTTGCCGATAGGCATTTCAAATATAGGTGCTGATAGGCATTTCAGATGTAGTTTCCGATAGGCATTTCAAAAATTGGTGCCGATAGGCATTTCAGATATATGTGCCGATAGGCATTTCAGATATTGTTGCCGATTTGCATTTTAAAAATAATTGTCAATAGGCATTTCAGATATAGAAGCCGATAGGTATTTCAAATATAGATGCCGATAGGCAATCCAGATATGGTTGCCGATAGGCATTTCAAATATAGGTGCTGATAGGCATTCCAGATGTAGTTTCCGATAGGCATTTCAAAAATTGGTGCCGATAGGCATTTCAGATATAGGTGCCGATAGGCATTTCAGATATAGTTACCGATTGGCATTTTAAAAATAGGTACCGATAGGCATTTCAGATATAGAAGCCGATAGGTATTTCAAATATAGGTGCTGATAGGCATTTCAGATATAGTTTTCGATAGGCATTTCAAAAATAGGTGTCGATAGGCATTTCAGATATAGGTACGATAGGCATTTCAGATATAGTTGCCGATTGGCATTTTAAAAAAAGGTGCCGATAGGCATTTCAGATATAGAAGCCGATAGGCATTTCAAATATAGGTGCCGATAGGCATTCCAGAAATGGTTGCCGATAGGCATTTTAAATATAGGTGCTGATAGGACTTTCAGATGTAGTTTCCGATAGGCATTTCAAAAATAGGTGCCGATAGGCATTTCAGATATAGGTGCCGATAGGCATTTCAGATATAGTTGCCAATTGGCACATTAAAAATAGGTGCCGATAGGCATATCAGATATAGAAGCCGATAGGCATTTCAAATATACGTGCCGATAGGCATTCCAGATATGGTTGCCGATAGGCATTTTAAATATAGGTGCTGATAGGCATTTTAGATGTAGTTTTCGATTGGCATTTCAAAAATTGATGCCGATAGGCATTTCAGATATAGGTGCCGATAGGCATTTCAGATATAGTTGCCGATTGGCATTTTAAAAACAGGTGCCGATAGGCATTTCAGATATAGAAGCCGATAGGTATTTCAAATATAGGTACGATAGGCATTTCAGATATGGTTGCCGATAGGCATTTCAAATATAGGAGCAGATAGGCATTTCAAATGTAGTTTCCGAAAAGCATTTCAAAAATAGGTGCCGATAGGCATTTCAGATATAGTTTCCGATTGGCATTTTAAAAATAGGTGCCGATAGGCATTTCAGATGTAGTAGCCGATAGGCATTTCAAATATAGGTGCCGATAGGCATTCCAGATATGGTTGCCGATAGGCATTTCAAATATAAGTGCTGATAGGCATTTCTGAAGTATTTTCCGATAGGCATTTCAAAAATAGGTACCTATAGGCATTTTAGATATAGGTTCCGATAGGCATTTCAGATATAGTTGCCAAGTGGCATTTTAAAAATAGGTTTCGATAGGCATTTCAGATATAGAAGCCGATAGGCATTTCAAATATAGGTGCCGATAGGCATTCCAGATATGGTTGCCGATAGGCATTTCAAATGTAGGTGCTGATAGGCATTTAGATGTAGTTTCCGATAGGCATTTCAAAAATAGGTGCCGATAGGCATTTCAGATATAGGTGCCGATAGGCATTTCAGATATAGTTGCCGATTGGCAATTCAAAAATAGGTGCCGATAGGCATTTCAGATATAGGTGCCGATAGGCATATCAGATATAGTTGCCGATAGACATTTAAAATATAGGTGCCGATAGGCATTTCAAATATAGGTGTCGATAGGCATTTCGGATATAAATGCCAAAAGGCATTTCATATATAGGTGCCGATAGGCACTTCTGATGTGGTTGCCGATAGGCATTTCAAATATAGGTGCTGATGGGCATTTCAGATGTAGCTTTCGATAGGCATTTCAAAAATAGCTGCCGATAGGCATTTCAGATACAGGTGCCGATAGGCACTTCAGATATAGTTGCCGATTGGCATTTTAAAAATAAGTGCCGATAGGCCTTTTAGATATAGAAGCCGATAGGCATTTCAAATATAGGTGCCGATAGGCATTCCAGATATGGTTGCCGATAGGCATTTCAAATATAGGTGCTGATAGCCATTTCAGATATAGGTGCCGATAGGCATTTCAGATATAGTTGCCGATTGGCATTTTAAAAATAGGTGCCGATAGGCATTTCAGATATAGAAGCCGATAGGCATTTCAAAAATAAGTGCCGATAGGCATTTCAGATATATGTGCCGACAGGCATTACAGATATAGTTGCCGATTGCCATTTTAAAAATAGGTGTCGATAGGCATTTCAGATATAGAAGCCGATAGGCATTTCAATTATAGGTGCCGATAGGCATTCCGGATATGGTTGCCGATAGGCATTTCAAATATAGGTCCTGATAGGCATTCCAGATGTAGTTTCCGATAGGCATTTCAAAAATAGGTGCCGATAGGCATTTTAGATAAAGGTGCCGATAGGCATTTCATATATAGTTGCCGATTGGCATTTTAAAAATAGGTGCCGATAGGCATTTCAGATATAGAAGCCGATAGGCATTTCAAATATAGGTGCCGATAGGCATTCCAGATATGGTTTCCGATAGGCATTTCAAATATAGGTGCTGATAGGCATTTCAGATGTAGTTTCCCACAGGCATTTCAAAAATAGGTGCCGATTGGCATTTTAGATATTGGTGCCGATAGGCATTTCAGATATAGTTGCCGATTGGCATTTTAAAAATAGGTGTCGATAGGCATTTCAGATATAGAAGCCGATAGGCATTTCAAATATAGGTGCCGATAGGCATTCCAGATATGGTTGCCGATAGGCATTTCAAATATAGGTCCTGATAGGCATTCCAGATGTAGTTTCCGATAGGCATTTCAAAAATTGGTGCCGATAGGCATTTCAGATATAGGTGCCGATAGGCATTTCAGATATAGTTGCCGAGTGGCATTTTAAAAATAGGTGCCGATAGGCATTTCAGATATAGAAGCCGTTAGGTATTTAAAATATAGGTGTCGATAGGCATTTCAGATATGGTTGCCGATAGGCATTTCAAATATAGGTGCTGATAGGCATTTCAGATGTAGTTTCCGATAGGCATTTCAAAAATTGGTGCCGATAGGCATTTCAGATATATGTGCCGATAGGCATTTCAGATATTGTTGCCGATTTGCATTTTAAAAATAATTGTCAATAGGCATTTCAGATATAGAAGCCGATAGGCATTTCAAATATAGATGCCGATAGGCAATCCAGATATGGTTGCCGATAGGCATTTCAAATATAGGTGCTGATAGGCATTCCAGATGTAGTTTCCGATAGGCATTTCAAAAATTGGTGCCGATAGGCATTTCAGATATAGGTGCCGATAGGCATTTCAGATATAGTTACCGATTGGCATTTTAAAAATAGGTACCGATAGGCATTTCAGATATAGAAGCCGATAGGTATTTCAAATATAGGTGCTGATAGGCATTTCAGATGTAGTTTTCAATAGGCATTTAAAAAATAGGTGTCGATAGGCATTTCAGATATAGGTACGATAGGCATTTCAGATATAGTTGCCGATTGGCATTTTAAAAAAAGGTGCCGATAGGCATTTCAGATATAGAAGCCGATAGGCATTTCAAATATAGCTGCCGATAGGCATTCCAGATATGGTTGCCGATAGGCATTTCAAATATAGGTGCTGATAGGACTTTCAGATGTAGTTTCCGATAGGCATTTCAAAAATAGGTGCCGATAGGCATTTCAGATATAGGTGCCGATAGGCATTTCAGATATAGTTGCCAATTGGCACATTAAAAATAGGTGCCGATAGGCATATCAGATATAGAAGCCGATAGGCATTTCAAATATACGTGCCGATAGGCATTCCAGATATGGTTGCCGATAGGCATTTTAAATATAGGTGCTGATAGGCATTTTAGATGTAGTTTCCGATTGGCATTTCAAAAATTGATGCCGATAGGCATTTCAGATATAGGTGCCGATAGGCATTTCAGATATAGTTGCCGATTGGCATTTTAAAAACAGGTGCCGATAGGCATTTCAGATATAGAAGCCGATAGGTATTTCAAATATAGGTACGATAGGCATTTCAGATATGGATGCCGATAGGCATTTCAAATATAGGAGCAGATAGGCATTTCAGATGTAGTTTCCGAAAAGCATTTCAAAAATAGGTGCCGATAGGCATTTTAGATATAGGTTCCGATAGGCATTTCAGATATAGTTGCCGATTGGCATTTTAAAAATAGGTGCCGTTAGGCATTTTATATGTAGTTTCCGATAGCCATTTCAAAAATAGGTGCCGATAGGCATTTCAGATATAGGTGCCGATAGGCATATCAGATATAGTTGCCGATAGACATTTAAAATATAGGTGCCGATAGGCATTTCAAATATAGGTGTCGATAGGCATTTCAGATATAAATGCCAAAAGGCATTTCATATATAGGTGCCGATAGGCACTTCTAATGTGGTTGCCGATAGGCATTTCAAATATAGGTGCTGATGGGCATTTCAGATGTAGCTTTCGATAGGCATTTCAAAAATAGGTGCCGATAGGCATTTCAGATATAGGTGCCGATAGGCACTTCAGATATAGTTGCCGATTGGCATTTTAAAAATAAGTGCCGATAGGCCTTTCAGATATAGAAGCCGATAGGCATTTCAAATATAGGTGCCGATAGGCATTCCAGATATGGTTGCCGATAGGCATTTCAAATATAGGTGCTGATAGCCATTTCAGATATAGGTGTTGATAGGCATTTCAGATATAGTTGCCGATTGGCATTTTAAAAATAGGTGCCGATAGGCATTTCAGATATAGAAGCCGATAGGCATTTCAAAAATAGGTGCCGATAGGCATTTCAGATATATGTGCCGACAGGCATTACAGATATAGTTGCCGATTGCCATTTTAAAAATAGGTGTCAATAGGCATTTCAGATATAGAAGCCGATAGGCATTTCAAATATAGGTGCCGATAGGCATTCCAGATATGGTTGCCGATAGGCATTTCAAATATAGGTGCTGATAGGCATTTCAGATGTAGTTTCCGATAAGCATTTCAAAAATTGGTGCCGATAGGCATTTCAGATATAGGTGCCGATAGGCATTTCAGATATAGTTGCCGAGTAGCATTTTAAAAATAGGTGCCGATAGGCATTTCAGATATAGAAGCCGTTAGGTATTTAAAATATAGGTGTCGATAGGCATTTCAGATATGGTTGCCGATAGGCATTTCAAATATAGGTGCTGATAGGCATTTCAGATGTAGTTTCCGATAGGCATTTCAAAAATTGGTGCCGATAGGCATTTCAGATATATGTGCCGATAGGCATTTCAGATATTGTTGCCGATTTGCATTTTAAAAATAATTGTCAATAGGCATTTCAGATATAGAAGCCGATAGGCATTTCAAATATAGATGCCGATAGGCAATCCAGATATGGTTGCCGATAGGCATTTTAAATATAGGTGCTGATAGGCATTTTAGATGTAGTTTTCGATTGGCATTTCAAAAATTGATGCCGATAGGCATTTCAGATATAGGTGCCGATAGGCATTTCAGATATTGTTGCCGATTTGCATTTTAAAAATAATTGTCAATAGGCATTTCAGATATAGAAGCCGATAGGTATTTCAAATATAGGTGCTGATAGGCATTTCAGATGTAGTTTTCGATAGGCATTTCAAAAATAGGTGTCGATAGGCATTTCAGATATAGGTACGATAGGCATTTCAGATATAGTTGCCGATTGGCATTTTAAAAAAAGGTGCCGATAGGCATTTCAGATATAGAAGCCGATAGGCATTTCAAATATAGGTGCCGATAGGCATTCCAGAAATGGTTGCCGATAGGCATTTTAAATATAGGTGCTGATAGGACTTTCAGATGTAGTTTCCGATAGGCATTTCAAAAATAGGTGCCGATAGGCATTTCAGATATAGGTGCCGATAGGCATTTCAGATATAGTTGCCAATTGGCACATTAAAAATAGGTGCCGATAGGCATATCAGATATAGAAGCCGATAGGCATTTCAAATATACGTGCCGATAGGCACTCCAGATATGGTTGCCGATAGGCATTTTAAATATATGTGCTGATAGGCATTTTAGATGTAGTTTTCGATTGGCATTTCAAAAATTGATGCCGATAGGCATTTCAGATATAGGTGCCGATAGGCATTTCAGATATAGTTGCCGATTGGCATTTTAAAAACAGGTGCCGATAGGCATTTCAGATATAGAAGCCGATAGGTATTTCAAATATAGGTACGATAGGCATTTCAGATATGGTTGCCGATAGGCATTTCAAATATAGGAGCAGATAGGCATTTCAGATGTAGTTTCCGAAAAGCATTTCAAAAATAGGTGCCGATAGGCATTTCAGATATAGTTTCCGATTGGCATTTTAAAAATAGGTGCCGATAGGCATTTCAGATGTAGTAGCCGATAGGCATTTCAAATATAGGTGCCGATAGGCATTCCAGATATGGTTGCCGATAGGCATTTCAAATATAAGTGCTGATAGGCATTTCTGAAGTATTTTCCGATAGGCATTTCAAAAATAGGTACCTATAGGCATTTTAGATATAGGTTCCGATAGGCATTTCAGATATAGTTGCCAAGTGGCATTTTAAAAATAGGTTTCGATAGGCATTTCAGATATAGAAGCCGATAGGCATTTCAAATATAGGTGCCGATAGGCATTCCAGATATGGTTGCCGATAGGCATTTCAAATGTAGGTGCTGATAGGCATTTAGATGTAGTTTCCGATAGGCATTTCAAAAATAGGTGCCGATAGGCATTTCAGATATAGGTGCCGATAGGCATTTCAGATATAGTTGCCGATTGGCATTTTAAAAATAGGTGCCGATAGGCATTTCAGATATAGGTGCCGATAGGCATATCAGATATAGTTGCCGATAGACAATTAAAATATAGGTGCCGATAGGCATTTCAAATATATGTGTCGATAGGCATTTCGGATATAAATGCCAAAAGGCATTTCATATATAGGTGCCGATAGGCACTTCTGATGTGGTTGCCGATAGGCATTTCAAATATAGGTGCTGATGGGAATTTCAGATGTAGCTTTCGATAGGCATTTCAAAAATAGCTGCCGATAGGCATTTCAGATATAGGTGCCGATAGGCACTTCAGATATAGTTGCCGATTGGCATTTTAAAAATAAGTGCCGATAGGCCTTTTAGATATAGAAGCCGATAGGCATTTCAAATATAGGTGCCGATAGGCATTCCAGATATGGTTGCCGATAGGCATTTCAAATATAGGTGCTGATAGCCATTTCAGATATAGGTGCCGATAGGCATTTCAGATATAGTTGCCGATTGGCATTTTAAAAATAGGTGCCGATAGGCATTTCAGATATAGAAGCCGATAGGCATTTCAAAAATAAGTGCCGATAGGCATTTCAGATATATGTGCCGACAGGCATTACAGATATAGTTGCCGATTGCCATTTTAAAAATAGGTGTCAATAGGCATTTCAGATATAGAAGCCGATAGGCATTTCAAATATAGGTGCCGATAGGCATTCCAGATATGGTTGCCGATAGGCATTTCAAATATAGGTCCTGATAGGCATTCCAGATGTAGTTTCCGATAGGCATTTCAAAAATAGGTGCCGATAGGCATTTCAGATATAGGTGCCGATAGGCATTTCAGATATAGTTACCGATTGGCATTTTAAAAATAGGTGCCGATAGGCATTTCAGATATAGAAGCCGATAGGTATTTCAAATATAGGTGTCGATAGGCATTTCAGATATGGTTGCCGATAGGCATTTCAAATATAGGTGCTTATAGGCATTTCAGATGTAGTTTCCGATAGGCATTTCAAAAATAGGTGCCGATAGGCATTTCAGATATAGGTGTCGATAGGCATTTCAGATATAGTTGGCGATTGGCATTTTAAAAATAGGTGCCGATAGGCATTTCAGATATAGAAGCCGATAGGCATTTCAAATATAGGTGCCGATAGGCATTCCAGATATGGTTGCCGATAGGCATTTCAAATATAGGTGCTGATAGGTATTTCAGATGTAGTTTCCGATAGGCATTTCAAAAATTAGTGCCGATAGGCATTTCAGATACAGGTGCCGATAGGCATTTCAGATATAGTTACCGATTGGCATTTTAAAATAGGTGACGATAGGCATTTCAGATATAGAAGCCGATAGGTATTTCAAATATAGGTGTCGATAGGCATTTCAGATATAGTTGCCGATAGGCACTTCAAATATAGGTGCTGATAGGCATTCCAGATGTAGTTTCCGATAGGCATTTCAAAAATTGGTGCCGATAGGCATTTCAGATATAGGCGCCGATAGGCATTTCAGATATAGTTGCCGATTGGCATTTTAAAAACAGGCGCCGATAGGCATTTCAGATATTGAAGCCGATAGGTATTTTAAATATAGGTGTCGATAGGCATTTCAGATATGTTTGCCGATAGGCATTTCAAATATAGGAGCAGATAGGCATTTCAGATATAGTTACCGATTGGCATTTTAAAATAGGTGACGATAGGCATTTCAGATATAGAAGCCGATAGGTATTTCAAATATAGGTGTCGATAGGCATTTCAGATATAGTTGCCGATAGGCACTTCAAATATAGGTGCTGATAGGCATTCCAGATGTAGTTTCCGATAGGCATTTCAAAAATTGGTGCCGATAGGCATTTCAGATATAGGCGCCGATAGGCATTTCAGATATAGTTGCCGATTGGCATTTTAAAAATAGGTGTCGATAGGCATTTCAGATATAGAAGCCGATAGGCATTTCAAATATAGGTGCCGATAGGCATTCCAGATATGGTTGCCGTTAGGCATTTCAAATATAGGTGTTGATAGGCATTCCAGATGTAGTTTCCGATAGGCATTTCAAAAATTGGTGCCGATAATCATTTCAGATATAGGTGCCGATAGGCATTTCAGATATAGAAGCCGATACGCATTTCAATAATAGGTGCCGATAGGCATTCCAGATATGGTTGCCGATAGGCATTTCAAATATAGGTGCTGATAGGCATTTCAGATGTAGTTTCCGATAGGCATTTCAAAAATAGGTGCCGATAGGCATTTCAGATATAGGTGCCGATAGGCATTTCAGATATAGTTGCCGATTGGCATTTTAAAAATAGGTGTCGATAGGCATTTTAGATATAGAAGCCGATAGGCATTTCAAATATAGGTGCCGATAGGCATTCCAGATATGGTTGCCGTTAGGCATTTCAAATATAGGTGCTGATAGGCATTCCAGATGTAGTTTCCGATAGGCATTTCAAAAATTGGTGCCGATAAGCATTTCAGATATAGGTGCCGATAGGCATTTCAGATATAGAAGCCTATACGCATTTCAAATATAGGTGCCGATAGGCATTCCAGATATGGTTGCCGATAGGCATTTCAAATATAGGTGCTGATAGGCATTTCAGATGTAGTTTCCGATAGGCATTCCAAAATAGGTGCCGATAGGCATTTCAGATATAGGTGCCGATAGGCATTTCAGATATAGTTGCCGATTGGCATTTTAAAAATAGGTGTCGATAGGCATTTCAAATATAGAAGCCGATAGGTATTTCAAATATAGGTGTCGATAGGCATTTCGAAAATAGGTGCCGATAGGCATTTCAGATATAGGTGCCGATTGGCATTTTAAAAATAGGTGCCGTTAGGCATTTTAGATGTAGTTTCCGATAAGCATTTCGAAAAAAGGTGCCGATAGGCATTTCAGATATAGTTGCCGATTGGCATTTTAAAAATAGGTGCCGATAGGCATTTTAGATATAGAAGCCGATAGGTATTTCAAATATAGGTGTCGATAGGCATTTCAGATATGTTTGCCGATAGGCATTTCAAATATAGGTGCTGATAGGCATTTCAGATGTAGAAGCCGATAGGTATTTCAAATATAGGTGTCGATATGCATTTCAGATATGGTTGCCGATAGGCATTTCAAATATAGGTGCTGATAGGCATTTCAGATGTAGTTTCTGATAGGCATTTCAAAAATAGGTGCCGATAGGCATTTCAGATATAGGTGCCGATAGGCATTTCAGATATAATTGCCGATTGGCATTTTAAAAATAGGTGCCGTTAGGCATTGTAGATGTAGTTTCCGATAGGCATTTCAAAAATAGGTGCCGATAGGCATTTCAGATATAGGTGCCGATAGGCATATCAGATATAGTTGCCGATAGGCATTTAAAATATAGGTGCCGATAGGCAATTCAAATATAGGTGTCGATAGGTATTTCAGATATAAATGCCGAAAGGCATTTCAGATATAGGTGCCGATAGGCATTTCTGATGTGGTTGCCGATAGGCATTTCAAATATAGGTGCTGATAGGCATTTCAGATGTAGTTTTCGGTAGGCATTTCAAAAATAGGTGCCGATAGGCATTTCAGATATAGGTGCCGATAGGCACTTCAGATATAGTTGCGGATTGGCATTTTAAAAATAGGTGCCGATAGGCATTTCAGATATAGAAGCCGACAGACATTTCAAATATAGGTGCCGATAGGCATTCCAGATATGGTTGCCGATAGGCACTTCAAATATAGGTGCTGATAGGCATTTTAGATGCAGTTTCCGATAGGCATTTCAAAAATTGATGCCGATAGGCATTTCAGATATAGGTGTCGATAGACATTTTAGATATGTTTGCCGATAGGCATTTCAAATATAGGTGCTGATAGGCATTTCAGATGTAGAAGCCGATAGGTATTTCAAATATAGGTGTCGATAGGCATTTCAGATATGGTTGCCGATAGGCATTTCAAATATAGGTGCTGATAGGCATTTCAGATGTAGTTTCCGATAGGCATTTCAAAAATAGGTGCCGATAGGCATTTCAGATATAGGTGCCGATAGGCATTTCAGATATAGTTGCCGATTGGCATTTTAAAAATAGGTGCCGTTAGGCATTTTATATGTAGTTTCCGATAGGTATTTCAAAAATAGGTGCCGATAGGCATTTCAGATATAGGTGCCGATAGGCATATCAGAAATAGTTGCCGATAGACATTTAAATTATAGGTGCCGATAGGCATTTCAAATATAGGTGTCGATAGGCATTTCAGATATAAATGCCGAAAGGCATTTCATATATAGGTTCCGATAGGCATTTCTGATGTGGTTGCCGATAGGCATTTCAAATATAGGTGCTGATAGGCATTTCAGATTAGTTTTTGATAGGCATTTCAAAAATTGGTGCCGATAGGCATTTCAGATATAGGTGCCGATAGGCATTCCAGATATGGTTGCCGTTAGGCATTTCAAATATAGGTGCTGATAAGCATTTCAGATGTAGTTTCCGATAGGCATTTCAAAAATTTGTGCCGATAGGCATTTCAGATATAGGTGCCGATAGGCATTTCAAATATAGTTGCCGAATGGCATTTTAAAAATAGATGCCGATAGGCATTTCAGATATAATAATAATAATAATAATAATAATAATAATAATTTATGAAGTTTCAGATAACTCACGAGAGTATGAAACATAGTCATGTACAAAGATAAAAATTAAACATTAAAAAATTCCTGTAAATTATAAAAACATCTTTCAATTAGGTAGTTTTTCAATCCAGATTTAAAATTATTAAGGGATGCAATATTTTTAATGAAGCATGGTATAGCATTGTAAATTTTGGCAGCCATACTAGCAGGGCTACGCTGATATAGCTCCAGAGATGCTTTCGGCAACAATAAATTATTTTTATTTCGTGTGGAATAGTGATGTTCCACAGTTCCAAAGATATTAGAATGAGTTCTAACAAAAATTGCAATAGTGTAAATATAAATCGATGGCAGAGTTAAAATTCTGTGCTTTATGAAGGTGTCACGACATGATTGATTATAATTTAACTTAAATACAATACGAATAACTTTTTTCTGAAGAATAAATGGACGATTCATGCCAGTACAGCTGCCCCAAACAAGTAAACCATACCTCAAGTGAGGGTAAACGAAAGCATAATATAGAGTTTTTAATGTTTGCAAATCAACCTCTTGCGATAAGCGCCTAAAAATAAATATTGATTTCGATATTTTATTGCAAATACTGTCCATATGAACATCCCAGACCATGTTTTCGTTAACCCATAAGCCTAAAAAATTAAAATTTGGAACGTTATCAATCACAGATTCATCAATTACAACAGTAGGAGAGGTACATAACCTATTCTGCTTTGTAAAGAAATGCATAGATTTGGTTTTATAGATATTTAATTTTAGCGCATTTTTTGTACACCATTCAGATAGTACATTAGCCGCAATGTTTGCATTAATCTCAAGTGAGTTAAATAGCGAATTTTTGAACGTCAACGTAGTATCGTCAGCATACATAACACAGTGTGACCATTCTTTGACACAAAAGGGTAGGTCATTTACATAAAAGAGGAAGAGAATCGGGCCAAGAGTAGACCCCTGCGGAACACCACAATCAGAGCGAAGCACTCCTGATTTAGCACCATCAATTACTACAACTTGAGATCTATTACAAAGAAATGACTGTACCCAACTAAAGGCATTTCCCCTGATGCCATATTTAAAAAGCTTTGCAAGTAATATATCATGATTTACTAAATCAAACGCCTTGCTAAGATCAAGATATAACGCAGAGGTAACGTCACCATCATTTAAACCAGATAAGACACTCTCAATAAATTCAAACATTGCGGTTTCCGTACTTTTCCCAGACAAGAAACCATGTTGAGTTTTATTAATAATATGAAATTGTACAGAATAGGATAGTAACCTGTTGCAGAAAATGTTTTCAAACAATTTTGAGAAAATTGGTAGAACAGAAATTGGACGGTAATTTTCAATACTACAAGTATCACCTTTCTTAGGTACAGGGGTTACTTTGGCTTGTTTCAAATTGTCAGGAAATAATCCTTCAGAGAGAGACATATTTAATAAATGTACCAGCGGTTCAAGTATTTGATGATAGGATCGTTTAAAAGCAGTTACAGTTATGTCATCAATGCCACTCGAATAACTAGATTTAAATTTATTTATAATGTTACTAACTTCATTGCTAGTCACAGGATATAAGAAAATGGAATTCTTTACATTGCACAAGCCATTTGACACATAATCAGTATCACACACATCGTGAACCTGTGAATTACAACTGTTGTTAAAATGGTTACTAAAACAATTAGCTAACTCATGAGCATTTGAAATCACCCTACCATTAATATTAATATTTAATATAGATTTATTTTTGTTCATGTTTAGGTCATTATTTATTAAGTTCCACGCCTTTTTTACCTTATTACTTGAAGATTGGATCGTTCTACTATTATATTTTAATTTTGCTAATTTTATAACGTCTCTATATATTCTTATATAATTTTTAAAGTAAACTGTAAATTGAGGATCAGTACACCCCCTACTAATTTTATATAATTGTTTTAATTTTTTGCGGGAAGTTAATATACCCACAGTTATCCAATTATTTTTTGGCTTGTCATTGATTTTAAATGATTTAACAGGAAAGGAAGAATTATAACAGTATAAATAGTCCTCATAAAATCTACTAAATACATAATTAAAATCAGTACTATCATAAATATATGACCAGTCATTGGAGTGTAGTAAATAACAAAAAAAGTTCAAATTTTGATCATTGAATGATCGCCTAATTACACGTTTTACAGGTTTCTTATAATTACAGTTTTTAATAGAAACTGATTGGCCGTGATGATCAGATAACGCAGAATTAAGAATCACTGAAGTAAGGGAGCATTTGGGAGCATTCGTGAATATATTATCCAAACACGTTTCCGTGCTATTAGTTACTCTAGTAGGGGTATCAAAGAGAGTTACAAATTTAAATGAAGATAATAAATTATTAAGCAATTTCACATACTTAGAGGAAGTATCCAAAAAGTCAAAATTAAAATCACCAGCGATAAATACAATATCCTTCTTGGATATCATATCAAATAAACGTTCCAGTTTGAACAAGAATTGCTCCGGGTTACCTACTGGAGAACGATATACACAAAATATCTTAATTATCTGACCATCATTTAGCCAGCGAATGCCTGTACATTCAAAAACTTTATCTTCACATAGATGAGTCGGTAAATTAATAAGGTCCACGTTAAAATCAGTTTTAGAAAAAATAGCTACACCACCATGAATAAAATTATCACGTGAGTAACTAGAACTAAGATTAAGATTAGTTAATTTGATATGACTTAACTCATCAACAGTACACCAATGCTCAGTGATGCATAAAAAGCATGGACTTTCCTCTTCAATAAAGATATTGAGCTCATTTATTTTATTTCTTAACGACTGAACATTCTGATGAATAATTTTGATACATGTATCTTGCACTAGTTTTTCATTACTATTTGTAGTTAGATGTTCATTATCCCTACTAACGCGGTCATTCACTTTTTCCTTTGCGATGTGATCGATTCCCAAGAAAAAACCGGTTTACCAAGACACCCTGTGGCCAAAATGAAGAATTACCCAGAATTACCAATTTATCAAAATTAAAACTCAATTTAAATGATGCATAGTTGCCTTTCGCTGTCAATTTTTCACATTGAACGGTTGTATTAGGTTCCTTATTGTTAATATAATTTATGATTTCCCTTTCAGTTGTATCCTCACAAAACCGCCATACATGTAAGTAAGCCTGCTTTGGGGCTATTCTCAGTGTACCATCATTAGCTGCGTTTCCAACACTGAAGTTAGGTTTTGTATTCTTAGTATTACCAATTTTTCGTCTATATGTAACCGTAGTAAAAAGTGACTCATTACTGCTCTCGTCTATAGAATCATCAATCCTATTATCAGTTGACATATAATCAGTTGTCATATTAATGTTATGTTTATTCACGTCACTTTGGATTCCATTTTGAGTGTTTACTTCAAGTTTATTTACGTTTTTAGTTCGAACAGAACTTATATTCACAGCACTATCTGCATCAATATTAATATCCTCCTTTTTCTTATCTAACTTAGCACAGCTTTGAACCTGCGTTTGAGCTACAGCATTTGGTTTTGGAACAACACGTTGGCAGCACTTAATGTCATCAGATAATTTTTTATTAACCTCTTTCAGTGCATTGATTTCAACCAACAGCGGTGTGATTGCCTCATGCACAGCAGACTTTACTATATCACTAATAAGATCAGAAAACTCGCCCGATGTCACAAAGGTACGGAGATTTACCGATTCACCATCAATATTGTCTAAATCACAATTTTTCTTACAGTCGCCACGCGTCCGCACCTTAGCCTTATCCGCCATATTTGCTTGAAATCCGATAGGCATTTCAAATATAGGTGCCGATAGGCATTCCAGATATGGTTGCCGTTAGGCATTTCAAATATAGGTGCTGATAAGCATTTCAGATGTAGTTTCCGATAGGCATTTCAAAAATTTGTGCCGATAGGCATTTCAGATATAGGTGCCGATAGGCATTTCAGATATAGTTGCCGAATGGCATTTTAAAAATAGGTGCCGATAGGCATTTCAGATATAGTTGCCGATTGGCATTTTGAAAATAGGTGCCGATAGGCATTTCAGATATAGAAGCCGATAGGCATTTCAAATATAGGTGCCGATAGGCATTCCAGATATGGTTGCCGTTAGGCATTTCAAATATAGGTGTTGATAGGCATTCCAGATGTAGTTTCCGATAGGCATTTCAAAAATTGGTGCCGATAGGCATTTCAGATATAGGCGCCGATAGGCATTTCAGATATAGTTGCCGATTGGCATTTTAAAAATAGGTGTCGATAGGCATTTCTGATATAGAAGCCGATAGGCATTTCAAATATAGGTGCCGATAGGCATTCCAGATATGGTTGACGATAGGTATTTAAAAAATAGGTGCTGATAGGCATTTCAGATGTAGTTTCCGATAGGCATTTCAAAAATAGGTGCCGATAGGCATTTCAGATATAGGTGCCGATAGGCATTTCAGATAGAGATGCCGATTGGCATTTTAAAAATAGGTGCCGATAGACATTTTAGATGCAGTTTCCGATAGGCATTTCAAAAATAGGTGCCGATAGGCATTTCAGATATAGGTGCCGATAGGCATATCAGATATAGTTGCCGTTAGGCATTTAAAATATAGGTGCCGATAGGCATTTCAAATATAGGTGCTGATAGGCATTTCAGATGTAGTTTTCGATAGGCATTTCAAAAATAGGCGCCGATAGGCATTTCAGATATAGGTGCCGATAGGCACTTCAGATATAGTTGCCGATTGGCATTTTAAAAATAGGTGCCGATAGGCATTTCAGATATAGAAGCCGATAGGCATTTCAAATATAGGTGCCGATAGGCATTCCAGATATGGTTGCCGATAGGCATTTCAAATATAGGTGCTGATAGGCATTTCAGATGTTGTTTCCGATAGGCATTTAAAAAATTGGTGCTGATAGGCATTTTAGATATAGGTGCCGATAGGCATTTCAGATATAGTTGCCGATTGGCATTTTAAAAATAGGTGCCGATAGGCATTTCAGATATAGAAGCCGATAGGCATTTCAAATATAGGTGCCGATAGGCATTCCAGATATGGTTGCCGATAGGCATTTCAAATATAGGTGCTGATAGGCATTTCAGATGTAGTTTCCGATAGGCATTTCAAAAATAGGTGCCGATAGGCATTTCAGATATAGGTGCCGATAGGCATTTCAGATATAGTTGCCGATTGGCATTCTAAAAATAGGTGCCGATAGGCATTTCAGATATAGAAGCCGATAGGCATTTCAAATATAGGTGCCGATAAGCATTCTAGATATGGTTGCCGATAGGCATTTCAAATATAGGTGCTGATAAGCATTTCAGATGTAGTTTCCGATAGGCATTTGAAAAATTGGTGCCGATAGGCATTTCAGATATAGGTGCCGATAGGCTTTTCAGATATTGAAGCCGATAGGCATTTCAAATATAGGTGCTGATAGGCATTTCAAATATAGGTGCTGATAGGTATCCAGATGTATTTTTTGATAGGCATTTCAAAAATTGATGCCGATAGGCATTTCAGATATAGGTGCCGATAGGCATTTCAGATATGGTTGCCGATAGGCATTTCAAATATAGTTGCTGATAGGCATTTCAGATGTAGTTGCCGATAGGCATTTCAAAAATAGGTGCCGATAGGCATTTCAGATATAGGTGCCAATAGGCATTTCAGATATAGTTGCCGATTGGCATTTTAAAAATAGGTGCCGATAGGCATTTCAGATATAGAAGCCGATAGGCATTTCAAATATAGGTGCCGATAGGCATTCCAGATATGGCTGCCGATAGGCATTTCAAATATAGGTGCTGATAGGCATTTCAGATGTAGTTTCCGATAGGCATTTCAAAAATAGGTGTCGATAGGCATTTCAGATATAGGTGCCGATAGGCATTTCAGATATAGTTGCCAATTGGCATTTTAAAAATAGGTGCCGATAGGCATTTCAGATATAGAAGCCGATAGGCATTTCAAATATAGGTGCTGATAGGCATTTTAGATGTAGTTTCCGATAGGCATTTCAAAAATTGATGCCGATAGGTATTTCAGATATAGGCGCTGTTAGACATTTTAGATATAGTTGCCGATTGGCATTTTAAAAACAGGTGCCGATAGGCATTTCAGATATAGAAGCCGATAGGTATTTCAAATATAGGTGTCGATAGGCATTTCAGATATGTTTTCCGATAGGCATTTCAAATATAGGAGCAGATAGGCATTTCAGATGTAGTTTCCGAAAGGCATTTCAAAAATAGGTACTGATAGGCATTTCAGATATAGGTGCCGATAGGCATTTCAGATATAGTTGCCGATTGGCATTTTAAAAATAGGTGCCGATAGGCATTTCAGATATAGAAGCCGATAGGCATTTCAAATATAGGTGGCGATAGGCATTCCAGACATGGTTGCTGATAGGCATTTCAAATATAGGTGCTGATAGGCATTTCAGATGTAGTTTCCGATAGGCATTTCAAAAATTGGTGCCGATAGGCACTTCAGATATAGTTGCCGATTGACATTTTAAAAAAAGTTGCCGATAGGCATTTCAGATATAGAAGCCGATAGGTATTTCAAATATAGGTGTCGATAGGCATTTCAGATATGGTTGCCGATAGGCATTTCAAATATAGGTGCTGATAGGCATTTTAGATGTAGTTTCCGATAGACATTTCAAAAATAGGTGCCGATAGGCATTTCAGATATAGGTGCCGATAGGCATTTCAGAAATAGTTGCCGATTGGCATTTTAAAAATAGGTGCCGTTAGGCATTTTAGATGTAGTTTCCGATAGGCATTTCAAAAATAGGTGCCGATAGGCATTTCAGATATAGGTGCCGATAGGCATATCAGATATAGTTGCCGATAGGCATTTAAAATATAGGTGCCGATAGGCATTTCAAATATAGGTGTCGATAGGCATTTCAGATATAAATGCCGAAAGGCATTTTAGATATAGGTGCCGATAGGCATTTCTGATGTGGTTGCCGATAGGCATTTCAAATATAGGTGCTGATAGGCATTTCAGATGTAGTTTTCGATAGGCATTTCAAAAATAGGTGCCGATAGGCATTTCAGATATAGGTGCCGATAGGCACTTTAGATATAGTTGGCGATTGGCATTTTAAAAATAGATGCCGATAGGCATTTCAGATATAGAAGCCGATAGGCATTTCAAATATAGGTGCCGATAGGCATCCTAGATATGGTTGCCGATAGGCATTTCAAATATAGGTGCTGATAGGCATTTTAGATGCAGTTTCCATTAGGCATTTCAAAAATTGATGCCGATAGGCATTTTAGATATAGGTGTCGATAGGCATTTTAGATATGTTTGCCGATAGGCATTTCAAATATAGGTGCTGATAGGCATTTCAGATGTAGAAGCCGATAGGTATTTCAAATATAGGTGTCGATAGGCATTTCAGATATGGTTGCCGATAGGCATTTCAAATATAGGTGCTGATAGGCATTTCAGATGTAGTTTCCGATAGGCATTTCAAAAATAGGTGCCGTTGGGCATTTCAGATATAGGTGCCGATAGGCATTTCAGATATAGTTGCCGATTGGCATTTTAAAAATAGGTGCCGTTAGGCATTTTATATGTAGTTTCCGATAGGCATTTCAAAAATAGGTGCCGATAGGCATTTCAGATATAGGTGCCGATAGGCATATCAGATATAGTTGCCGATAGACATTTAAAATATAGGTGCCGATAGGCATTTCAAATATAGGTGTCGATAGGCATTTCAGATATAAATGCCGAAAGGCATTTCATATATAGGTGCCGATAGGCATTTCTGATGTGGTAGCCGATAGGCATTTCAAATATAGATGCTGATAGGCATTTCAGATGTAGTTTTCGATAGGCATTTCAAAAATAGGTGCCGATAGGCATTTTAGATATAGGTGCCGATAGGCACTTCAGATATAGTTGCCGATTGGCATTTTAAAAATAGGTGCCGATAGGCATTTCAGATATAGAAGCCGATAGGCATTTCAAATATAGGTGCCGATAGGCATTCCAGATATGTTTGCCGATAGGCATTTCAAATATAGGTGCTGAGAGGCATTTCAGATATAGGTGCCAATAGGCATTTCAGATATAGTTGCCGATTGGCATTTTAAAAATAGGTGCCGATAGGCATTTCAGATATAGAAGCCGATAGGCATTTCAAAAATAGGTGCCGTTTTGCATTTCAGATATAGGTGCCGACAGGCATTACAGATATAGTTGCCGATTGGCATTTTAAAAATAGGTGCCGATAGGCATTTCAGTTATAGAAGCCGATAGGCATTTCAAATATAGGTGCCGATAGACATTCCAGATATGGTTGCCGATAGGCATTTCAAATATAGGTGCTGATAGGCATTTCAGATGTAGTTTCCGATAGGCATTTCAAAAATAGGTGCCGATAGGCATTTTAGATATAGGTGCCGATAGGCATTTCATATATAGTTGGCGATTGGCATTTTAAAAATAGATGCCGATAGGCATTTCAGATATTTAAGCCGATAGGCATTTCAAATATAGGTGCCGATAGGGATTCCAGATATGGTTGCCGATAGGCATTTCAAATATAGGTGCTGATAGGCATTTCAGATGTAGTTTCCGACAGGCATTTCAAAAATAGGTGCCGATTGGCATTTCAGATATAGGTGCCGATAGGCATTTCAGATATAGTTGCCGATTGGCATTTTAAAAATAGGTGTCGATAGGCATTTCAGATATAGAAGCCGATAGGCATTTCAAATATAGGTGCCGATAGGCATTCCAGATATGGTTGCCGATAGGCATTTCAAATATAGGTGCTGATAGGCATTCCAGATGTAGTTTCCGATAGGCAATTCAAAAATTGGTGCCGATAGGCATTTCAGATATAGGTGCCGATAGGCATATTAGATATAGTTACTGATTGGCATTTTAAAAATAGGTGCCGACAGGCATTTCAGATATAGAAGCCGATAGGTATTTCAAATATAGGTGTCGATAGGCATTTCAGATATGGTTGCCGATAGGCATTTCAAATATAGGTGCTGATAGGCATTTCAGATGTAGTTTCCGATAGGCATTTCAAAAATAGTTGCCGATAGGCATTTTAGATATAGGTGTCGATAGGCATTTCAGATATAGTTGGCGATTAGCATTTTAAAAATAGGTGCCGATAGGCATTTCAGATATAGGTGCCGATAGGCATTTCAGATATAGTTGCCGATTGGCATTTTAAAAATATGTGCCGATAGGCATTACAGATATAGAAGCCAATGGGCATTTCAAATATAGGTGCCGATTGGCATTTCAGATATAGGTGCCGATAGGCATTTCAGATATAGTTGCCGATTGGCATTTTAAAAATAAGTGTCGATAGGCATTTCAGATATAGAAGCCGATAGGCATTTCAAATATAGGTGCCGATAGGCATTCCAGATATGGTTGCCAATAGGCATTTCAAATATAGGTGCTGATAGGCATTTCAGATGTAGTTTCCGATAGGCATTTCAAAAATAGGTGCCGATAGGCATTTCAGATATAGGTGCCGATAGGCATTTCAGATATAGTTGCCGATTGGCATTTTAAAAATAGGTGCCGTTAGGCATTTTAGATGTAGTTTCCGATAGGCATTTCAAAAATAGGTGCCGATAGGCATTTCAGATATAGGTGCCGATAGGCATATCAGATATAGTTGCCGATAGGCATTTAAAATATAGGTGCCGATAGGCATTTCAAATATAGGTGTCGATAGGCATTTCAGATATAAATGCCGAAAGGCATTTTAGATATAGGTGCCGATAGGCATTTCTGATGTGGTTGCCGATAGGCATTTCAAATATAGGTGCTGATAGGCATTTCAGATGTAGTTTTCGATAGGCATTTCAAAAATAGGTGCCGATAGGCATTTCAGTTATAGGTGCCGATAGGCACTTTAGATATAGTTGCCGATTGGCATTTTAAAAATAGATGCCGATAGGCATTTCAGATATAGAAGCCGATAGGCATTTCAAATATAGGTGCCGATAGGCATTCTAGATATGGTTGCCGATAGGCATTTCAAATATAGGTGCTGATAGGCATTTTAGATGCAGTTTCCGATAGGCATTTCAAAAATTGATGCCGATAGGCATTTTAGATATAGGTGTCGATAGGCATTTTAGATATGTTTGCCGATAGGCATTTCAAATATAGGTGCTGATAGGCATTTCAGATGTAGAAGCCGATAGGTATTTCAAATATAGGTGTCGATAGGCATTTCAGATATGGTTGCCGATAGGCATTTCAAATATAGGTGCTGATAGGCATTTCAGATGTAGTTTCCGATAGGCATTTCAAAAATAGGTGCCGATAGGCATTTCAGATATAGGTGCCGATAGGCATTTCAGATATAGTTGCCGATTGGCATTTTAAAAATAGGTGCCGTTAGGCATTTTATATGTAGTTTCCGATAGGCATTTCAAAAATAGGTGCCGATAGGCATTTCAGATATAGGTGCCGATAGGCATATCAGATATAGTTGCCGATAGACATTTAAAATATAGGTGCCGATAGGCATTTCAAATATAGGTGTCGATAGGCATTTCAGATATAAATGCCGAAAGCCATTTCATATATAGGTGCCGATAGGCATTTCTGATGTGGTAGCCGATAGGCATTTCAAATATAGGTGCTGATAGGCATTTCAGATGTAGTTTTCGATAGGCATTTCAAAAATAGGTGCCGATAGGCATTTCAGATATAGAAGCCGATAGGCATTTCAAATATAGGTGCCGATAAGCATTCCAGATATGTTTGCCGATAGGCATTTCAAATATAGGTGCTGAGAGGCATTTCAGATATAGGTGCCGATAGGCATTACAGATATAGTTGCCGATTGGCATTTTAAAAATAGGTGCCGATAGGCATTTCAGTTATAGAAGCCGATAGGCATTTCAAATATAGGTGCCGATAGGCATTCCAGATATGGTTGCCGATAGGCATTTCAAATATAGGTGTTGATAGGCATTTCAGATGTAGTTTCCGATAGGCATTTCAAAAATAGGTGCCGATAGGCATTTTCAGATATAGGTGCCGATAGGCATTTCATATATAGTTGGCCGATTGGCATTTTAAAAATAGGTGCCGATAGGCATTTCAGATATTGAAGCCGATAGGCATTTCAAATATAGGTGCCGATAGGCATTCCAGATATGGTTGCCGATAGGCATATCAAATATAGGTGCTGATAGGCATTTAAGATGTAGTTTCCGATAGGCATTTCAAAAATAGGTGCCGATAGGCATTTCAGATATAGGTGCCGATAGGCATTTCAGATATAGTTGCCGATTGGCATTTTAAAAATAGGTGCCGATAGGCATTTCAGATATAGAAGCCGATAGGTATTTCAAATATAGGTGTCGATAGGCATTTCAGATGTAGTTTTCGATAGGCATTTCAAAAATAGGTGCCGATAGGCAGTTCAGATATAGGTGCCGATAGGCACTTCAGATATAGTTGCCGATTGGCATTTTAAAAATAGTTGCCGATAGGCATTTCAGATATAGAAGCCGACAGGCATTTCAAATATAGGTGCCGATAGGCATTCCAGATATGGTTGCCGATAGGCATTTCAAATATAGGTGTTGATAGGCATTTCAGATGTAGTTTCCGATAGGCATTTCAAAAATAGGTGCCGATAGGCATTTCAGATATAGGTGCCGATAGGCATTTCAGATATAGTTGCCGATTGGCATTTTAAAAATGGGTGCCGATAGGCATTTCAGATATTGAAGCCGATAGGCATTTCAAATATAGGTGCCGATAGGCATTCCAGATATGGTTGCCGATAGGCATATCAAATATAGGTGCTGATAGGCATTTAAGATATAGTTGCCAATTGGCATTTTAAAAATAAGTGCCGATAGGCATTTCAGATATAGAAGCCGATAGGTATTTCAAATAGAGGTGTCGATAGGCATTTCAGATGTAGTTGCCAATTGGCATTTTAAAAATAGGTGCCGATAGGCATTTCAGATATAGAAGCCGATAGGTATTTCAAATATAGGTGTCGATAGGCATTTCAGATATGGTTGCCGATAGGCATTTCAAATATAGGTGCCGATAGGCATTTCAGATATAGTTGCCAATTGGCATTTTAAAAATAGGTGCCGATAGGCATTTCAGATATAGAAGCCGATAGGTATTTCAAATATAGGTGTCGATAGGCATTTCAGATATGGTTGCCGATAGGCATTTCAAATATAGGTGCTGATAGGCATTTCAGATGCAGTTTCCGATAGGCATTTCAAAAATAGGTGCCGATAGGCATTTCAGATATAGGTGCCGATAGGCATTTCAGATATATTTGCCGAATGGCATTTTAAAAATAGGTACCGATAGGCATTTCAGATATAGAAGCCGATAGGCATTTAAATATAGGTGTCGATAGGCATTCCAGATATGGTTGCCGATAGGCATTTCAAATATAGGTGCTGATAGGCATTTCAGATGTAGTTTCCGATAGGCATTTCAAAAATAGGTGCCGATAGGCATTTCAGATATAGGTGCCGATAGGCATTTTAGATATAGTTGCCGATTGGCATTTTAAAAACAGGTGCCGATAGGCATTTCAGATATAGAAGCCGATAGGTATTTCAAATATAGGTGTCGATAGGCATTTCAGATATGGTTGCCGATAGGCATTTCAAATATAGGAGCAGGTAGGCATTTCAGATGTAGTTTCCGAAAGGCATTTCAAAAATAGATGCCGATAGGCATTTCAGATATAGGTGCCGATAGGCATTTCAGATATAGTTGCCGATTGGCATTTTAAAAATAAGTGCCGATAGGCATTTCAGATATAGAAGCCCTAGGCATTTCAAATATAGGTGCCGATAGGCATTCCAGATATGGTTGCCGATAGGCATTTCAAATATAAGTGCTGATAGGCATTTCAGATGTAGTTTCCGATAGGCATTTCAAAAATAGGTACCGATAGGCATTTCAGATATAGGTGCCGATAGGCATTTCAGATATAGTTGCCAATTGGCATTTTAAAAATAGGTGCCGATAGGAATTGCAGATATAAAAGCCGATAGGTATTCCAAATATAGGTGTCGATAGGCATTTCAGATATGGTTGCCGATAGGCATTTCAAATATAGGTGCTGATAGGCATTTCAGATGTAGTTTCCGATAGGCATTTCAAAAATAGGTGCCGATAGGCATTTCAGATATAGGTGCCGATAGGCATTTTATATATAGTTGCCGATTGGCATTTTAAAAATAGGTGCCGATAGGCATTTTAGATGTAGTTTCCGATAGGCATTTCAAAAATAGGTGCCGATAGGCATTTCAGATATAGGTGCCGATAGGTATATCAGATATAGTTGCCAATAGGCATTTGAAATATAGGTGCCGATAGGCATTTCAAATATAGGTGCTGATAGGCATATTAGATGTAGTTTCCGATAGGCATTTCAAAAATAGGTGCCGATAGGCATTTCATATATAGGTGCCGATAGGCATTTCAGATATAGTTGCCAATAAGCATTTTAAAAATAGGTGCCGATAGGCATTTCAGAAATACAAGCCGATAAGCATATCAAATATAGGTGCTGATAGGCATTCCAGATGTAGTTTCCGATACACATTTCAAAAATTGGTGCCGATAGGCATTTCAGATATAGGTGCCGATAGGCATTTCAGATATAGTTACCGATTGGCATTTTAAAAATAGGTGCCGATAGGCATTTCATATATAGGTGCCGATAGGCATTTCAGATATAGTTGCCAATAAGCATTTTAAAAATAGGTGCCGATAGGCATTTCAGATATACAAGCCGATAGGCATTTCAAATATAGGTGCTGATAGGCATTCCAGATGTAGTTTCCGATAGGCATTTCAAAAATTGGTGCCGATAGGCATTTCAGATATAGGTGCCGATAGGCATTTCAGATATAGTTACCGATTGGCATTTTAAAAAGAGGTGCCGATAGGCATTTCAGATATAGAAGCCGATAGGTATTTCAAATATAGGTGTCGATAGGTATTTCAGATATGGTTGCCGATAGGCATTTCAAATATAGGTGCTGATAGGCATTTCAGATGTAGTTTCCGATAGGCATTTAAAAAATAGGTGCCGATAGACATTTCAGATATAGGTGCCGATAGGCATTTCAGATATAGTTGCCGATTGGCATTTTAAAAATAGGTGCCGATATCCATTTCAGATATAAAAGCCGATAGGCATTTCAAATATAGGTGCCGATAGGCATTCCAGATATGGTTGCCGATAGGCATTACAAATATAGGTGCTGATAGGCATTTCAGATGTAGTTTCCGATAGGCATTTCAAAAATAGGTGCCGATAGGCATTTCAGATATAGAAGCCGATAGGCATTTCAAATATTGGTGCCGATAGGCATTCCCGATATGGTTGCCGATAGGCATTTCAAATATGGGTGCTGATAGGAATTTTAGATGTAGTTTCCGATAGGCATTTCAAAAATTGATGCCGATAGGCATTTCAGATATAGGTGCCGATAGGCATTTCAGATATAGTTGCCGATTGGCATTTTAAAAACAGGTGCCGATAGGCATTTCAGATATAGAAGCCGATAGGTATTTCAAATATAGGTGTCGATAGGCATTTCAGATATGGTTGCCGATAGGCATTTCAAATATAGGAGCAGATAGGCATTTCAGATGTAGTTTCCGAAAGGCATTTTAAAAATAGGTGCCGATAGGCATTTCAGATATAGAAGCCGATAGGTATTTCAAATATAGGTGTCGATAGGCATTTCAGATATGGTTGCCGATAGGCATTTCAAATATAGGTGCTGATAGGCATTTCAGATGCAGTTCCGATAGGCATTTCAAAAATAGGTGCCGATAGGCATTTCAGATATAGGTGCCGATAGGCATTTTAGATATAGTTGCCGATTGGCATTTTAAAAACAGGTGCCGATAGGCATTTCAGATATAGAAGCCGATAGGTATTTCAAATATAGGTGTCGATAGGCATTTCAGATATGGTTGCCGATAGGCATTTCAAATATAGGAGCAGGTAGGCATTTCAGATGTAGTTTCCGAAAGGCATTTCAAAAATAGATGCCGATAGGCATTTCAGATATAGGTGCCGATAGGCATTTCAGATATAGTTGCCGATTGGCATTTTAAAAATAAGTGCCGATAGGCATTTCAGATATAGAAGCCCTAGGCATTTCAAATATAGGTGCCGATAGGCATTCCAGATATGGTTGCCGATAGGCATTTCAAATATAAGTGCTGATAGGCATTTCAGATGTAGTTTCCGATAGGCATTTCAAAAATAGGTACCGATAGGCATTTCAGATATAGGTGCCGATAGGCATTTCAGATATAGTTGCCAATTGGCATTTTAAAAATAGGTGTCGATAGGCATTTCAGATATAGAAGCCGATAGGCATTTCAAATATAGGTGCCGATAGGCATTCCAGATATGGTTGCCGATAGGCATTTCAAATATAGGTGCTGATAGGCATTTCAGATGTAGTTTCCGATAGGCATTTCAAAAATTGGCGCCGATAGGCATTTCAGATATAGGTGTCGATAGGCATTTCAGATATAGTTGCCGATTGGCATTTTAAAAATAGGTGCCGATAGGAATTGCAGATATAAAAGCCGATAGGTATTCCAAATATAGGTGTCGATAGGCATTTCAGATATGGTTGCCGATAGGCATTTCAAATATAGGTGCTGATAGGCATTTCAGATGTAGTTTCCGATAGGCATTTCAAAAATAGGTGCCGATAGGCATTTCAGATATAGGTGCCGATAGGCATTTTATATATAGTTGCCGATTGGCATTTTAAAAATAGGTGCCGATAGGCATTTTAGATGTAGTTTCCGATAGGCATTTCAAAAATAGGTGCCGATAGGCATTTCAGATATAGGTGCCGATAGGTATATCAGATATAGTTGCCAATAGGCATTTGAAATATAGGTGCCGATAGGCATTTCAAATATAGGTGCTGATAGGCATATTAGATGTAGTTTCCGATAGGCATTTCAAAAATAGGTGCCGATAGGCATTTCATATATAGGTGCCGATAGGCATTTCAGATATAGTTGCCAATAAGCATTTTAAAAATAGGTGCCGATAGGCATTTCAGATATACAAGCCGATAAGCATTTCAAATATAGGTGCTGATAGGCATTCCAGATGTAGTTTCCGATACACATTTCAAAAATTGGTGCCGATAGGCATTTCAGATATAGGTGCCGATAGGCATTTCAGATATAGTTACCGATTGGCATTTTAAAAATAGGTGCCGATAGGCATTTCATATATAGGTGCCGATAGGCATTTCAGATATAGTTGCCAATAAGCATTTTAAAAATAGGTGCCGATAGGCATTTCAGATATACAAGCCGATAGGCATTTCAAATATAGGTGCTGATGGCATTCCAGATGTAGTTTCCGATAGGCATTTCAAAAATTGGTGCCGATAGGCATTTCAGATATAGGTGCCGATAGGCATTTCAGATATAGTTACCGATTGGCATTTTAAAAATAGGTGCCGATAGGCATTTCAGATATAGAAGCCGATAGGCATTTCAGATATAGTTGCCGATTGGCATTTTAAAAATAGGTGCCGGTAGCCATTTTAGATGTAGTTTCCGATAGGCATTTAAAAATTGGTGCAGATAGGCATTTCAGATATAGGTGCCGATAGGCATATCAGATATAGTTGCCGATAGGCATTTCAAATATAGGTGCTGATAGGCATTTCAAATATAGTTGTCGATAGGCATTTCAGATATAAATGCCGAAAGGCATTTCAGATATAGGTGCCGATAGGCATTTCTGATGTGGTTGCCGATAGGCATTTCAAATATAGGTGCTGATAGGCATTTCAGATGTAGTTTTCGATAGGCATTTCAAAAATAGGTGCTGATAGGCATTTCAGATATATGTGCCGAAAGGCACTTCAGATATAGTTGCCGATTGGCATTTTAAAAATAGGTGCCGATAGGCATTTCAGATATAGAAGCCGATAAGCATTTCAAATATAGGTGCCGATAGGCATTCCAGATATGGTTGCTGATAGGCGTTTCAAATATAGGTGCTGATAGGCATTTCAGATGGAGTTTCCGATAGGCATTTCAAAAATAGGTGCCGATAGGCATTTCAGATATAGGTGCCGATAGGCATTTCAGATATAGTTGCCGATTGGCATTTTTAAAAATAGGTGCCGATAGGCATTTCAGATATAGAAGCCGATAGGTATTTCAAATATAGGTGTCCGAAAGGCATTTCAGATATGGTTGCCGATAGGCATTTCAAATATAGGTGCTTATAGGCATTTTAGATGTAGTTTCCGATAGGCATTTCAAAAATAGGTGCCGATAGGCATATCAGATATAGGTGCCGATAGGCATTTCAGATATAGTTGCCGATTGTCATTTTAAAAATAGGTGCCGATAGGCATTTCAGATATAGGTGCCGATAGGCATTTCAGATATAGTTGCCGATTGGCATTTTAAAAACAGGTGCCGATAGGCATTTCAGATATAGAAGCCGATAGGTATTTCAAATATAGGTGTCAATAGGCATTTCAGATATGGTTGCCGATAGGCATTTCAAATATAGGAGCAAATAGGCATTTCAGAAGTAGTTTCCGAAAGGCATTTCAAATATAGGTGCCGATAGGCATTTCAGATATAGGTGCCGATAGGCATTTCAGATATAGTTGCCAATTGGCATTTTAAAAATAGGTGTCGATAGGCATTTCAGATATAGAAGCCGATAGGCATTTCAAATATAAGTGCCGATAAGCATTCCAGATATGGTTGCCGATAGGCATTTCAAATATAGGTGCTGATAGGCATTTCAGATGTAGTTTCCGATAGGCATTTCAAAAATTGGTGCCGATAGGCATTTCAGATATAGGTGCCGATAGGCATTTCAGATATAGTTGCCGATTGGTATTTTAAAAATAAGTGCCGATAGGCATTTCAGATATAGAAGCCGATAGGTATTATAAATATAGGTGTCGATAGGCATTTCAGATATGGTGTCCGGTAGGCATTTTAAATATATGTGTTGATGGGCATTTTAGATGTAGTTTCCGATAGGCATTTCAAAAATAGGTGCCGATAGGCATTTTAGATATAGGTGCCGATAGGCATTTCAGATATAGTTGCCAATTGGCATTTTAAAAATAGGTGCCGATAGGCATTTCAGATATGGTTGCCGATAGGCATTTTAAACCTAGGTGTCGTTGGGCATTTCAGATATAGAAGCCGATAGGCATTTCAAATATAGGTGCCGATAGGCATTCCAGATATGGTTGAGGATAGGCATTTCAAATATAGGTGCTGATAGGCATTCCAGATGTAGTTTCCGATAGGCATTTCAAAAATTGGTGCTGATAGGCATTTCAGATATAGGTGCCGATAGGCATTTCAGATATAGTTGCCGATAGGCATTTCAAAAATAGGTGCCGATAGGCATTTCATATATAGGTGCCGATAGGCATTTCAGATATAGTTGCCAATAAGCATTTTAAAAATAGGTGCCGATAGGCATTTCAGATATACAAGCCGATAAGCATTTCAAATATAGGTGCTGATAGGCATTCCAGATGTAGTTTCCGATACACATTTCAAAAATTGGTGCCGATAGGCATTTCAGATATAGGTGCCGATAGGCATTTCAGATATAGTTACCGATTGGCATTTTAAAAATAGGTGCCGATAGGCATTTCATATATAGGTGCCGATAGGCATTTCAGATATAGTTGCCAATAAGCATTTTAAAAATAGGTGCCGATAGGCATTTCAGATATACAAGCCGATAGGCATTTCAAATATAGGTGCTGATGGCATTCCAGATGTAGTTTCCGATAGGCATTTCAAAAATTGGTGCCGATAGGCATTTCAGATATAGGTGCCGATAGGCATTTCAGATATAGTTACCGATTGGCATTTTAAAAATAGGTGCCGATAGGCATTTCAGATATAGAAGCCGATACGTATTTCAAATATAGGTGTCGATAGGTATTTCAGATATGGTTGCCGATAGGCATTTCAAATATAGGTGCTGATAGGCATTTCAGATGTAGTTTCCGATAGGCATTTAAAAAATAGGTGCCGATAGACATTTCAGATATAGGTGCCGATAGGCATTTCAGATATAGTTGCCGATTGGCATTTTAAAAATAGGTGCCGATATCCATTTCAGATATAAAAGCCGATAGGCATTTCAAATATAGGTGCCGATAGGCATTCCAGATATGGTTGCCGATAGGCATTACAAATATAGGTGCTGATAGGCATTTCAGATGTAGTTTCCGATAGGCATTTCAAAAATAGGTGCCGATAGGCATTTCAGATATAGAAGCCGATAGGCATTTCAAATATTGGTGCCGATAGGCATTCCCGATATGGTTGCCGATAGGCATTTCAAATATGGGTGCTGATAGGAATTTTAGATGTAGTTTCCGATAGGCATTTCAAAAATTGATGCCGATAGGCATTTCAGATATAGGTGCCGATAGGCATTTCAGATATAGTTGCCGATTGGCATTTTAAAAACAGGTGCCGATAGGCATTTCAGATATAGAAGCCGATAGGTATTTCAAATATAGGTGTCGATAGGCATTTCAGATATGGTTGCCGATAGGCATTTCAAATATAGGAGCAGATAGGCATTTCAGATGTAGTTTCCGAAAGGCATTTCAAAAATAGGTGCCGATAGGCATTTCAGATATAGGTGCCGATAGGCATTTTAGATATAGTTGCCGATTGGCATTTTAAAAACAGGTGCCGATAGGCATTTCAGATATAGAAGCCGATAGGCATTTCAAATATAGGTGCCGATAGGCATTCCAGATATGGTTGCCGATTAGCATTTCAAATAAAAGTGCTGATAGGCATTTCAGATGTAGTTTCCGATAGGCATTTCAAAAATAGGTGCCGATTGGCATTTTAGATATAGGTGCCGATAGGCATTTCAAATATAGGTGCCGATAGGCATTCCAGATATAGTTGCCGATTGGCATTTTAAAAATAGGTGCCGATAGGCATTTCAGATATAGAAGTCGATAGGTATTTCAAATATAGGTGTCGATAGGCATTTCAGATATGGTTGCCGATAGGCATTTCAAATATAAGTGCTGATAGGCATTTCAGATGGAGTTTCCGATAGGCATTTCAAAAATAGGTGCCGATAGGCATTTCAGATATAGGTGCCGATAGGCATTTCAGATATAGTTGCCGATTGGCATTTTAAAAATAGGTGCCGGTAGCCATTTTAGATGTAGTTTCCGATAGGCATTTAAAAATTGGTGCAGATAGGCATTTCAGATATAGGTGCCGATAGGCATATCAGATATAGTTGCCGATAGGCATTTCAAATATAGGTGCTGATAGGCATTTCAAATATAGTTGTCGATAGGCATTTCAGATATAAATGCCGAAAGGCATTTCAGATATAGGTGCCGATAGGCATTTCGGATGTGGTTGCCGATAGGCATTTCAAATATAGGTGCTGATAGGCATTTCAGATGTAGTTTTCGATAGGCATTTCAAAAATAGGTGCTGATAGGCATTTCAGATATATGTGCCGAAAGGCACTTCAGATATAGTTGCCGATTGGCATTTTAAAAATAGGTGCCGATAGGCATTTCAGATATAGAAGCCGATAAGCATTTCAAATATAGGTGCCGATAGGCATTCCAGATATGGTTGCTGATAGGCGTTTCAAATATAGGTGCTGATAGGCATTTCAGATGGAGTTTCCGATAGGCATTTCAAAAATAGGTGCCGATAGGCATTTCAGATATAGGTGCCGATAGGCATTTCAGATATAGTTTCAATTGGCATTTTAAAAACAGGTGCCGATAGGCATTTCAGATATAGAAGCCGATAGGCATTTCAAATATAGGTGCTGATAGGCATTCCAGATGTAGTTTCCGATAGGCATTTCAAAAATAGGTGCCGATAGGCATTTCAGATATAGGTACCGATAGGCATTTTAGATATAGTTGCCGATTGGCATTTTAAAAATAGGTGCCGATAGACATTTTAGATATAGAAGCCGATAGGCATTTCAAATATAGGTGCCGATAGGCATTCCAGATATGGTTGCCGATAGGCATTTCAAATATAGGTGCTGATAGGCATTTCAGATGTAGTTTCCGATAGGCATTTCAAAAATAGGTGCCGATAGGCATTTCAGATATAGGTGCCGATAGGCATTTCAGATATAGTTGCCGATTGGCATTTTAAAAATAGGTGCCGATAGGCATTTCAGATATAGAAGCCGATAGGTATTTCAAATATAGGTGTCGAAAGGCATTTCAGATATGGTTGCCGATAGGCATTTCAAATATAGGTGCTTATAGGCATTTTAGATGTAGTTTCCGATAGGCATTTCAAAAATAGGTGCCGATAGGCATATCAGATATAGGTGCCGATAGGCATTTCAGATATAGTTGCCGATTGTCATTTTAAAAATAGGTGCCGATAGGCATTTCAGATATAGGTGCCGATAGGCATTTCAGATATAGTTGCCGATTGGCATTTTAAAAACAGGTGCCGATAGGCATTTCAGATATAGAAGCCGATAGGTATTTCAAATATAGGTGTCAATAGGCATTTCAGATATGGTTGCCGATAGGCATTTCAAATATAGGTGCTGATAGGCATTTCAGATGTAGTTTTTGATAGGCATTTAAAAAATAGGTGCCGTTAGGCATTTCAGATATAGGTGCCGATAGGCACTTCAGATATAGTTGCCGATTGGCATTTTAAAAATAGGTGCCGATAGGCATTTTAGATATAGAAGCCGATAGGCATTTCAAATATAGGTGCCGATAGGCATTCCAGATATGGTTGCCGATAAGCATTTCAAATATAGGTGCTGATAGGCATTTCAGATGTAGTTTCCGATAGGCATTTTAAAAATAGGTGCCGATAGGAATTTCAGATATAGGTGTCGATAGGCATTTCAGATATATTTGCCGATTGGCATTTTAAAAATAGGTGCCGATAGGCATTTCTGATATAGAAGCCGATAGGTATTTCAAATATAGGTGTCTATAGATATTTCAGATATGGTTGCCGATAGGCATTTCAAATATTGGTGCTGATAGGCATTTCAGATGTAGTTTCCGATAGGCATTTCAAAAATAGGTGCCGATAGGCATTTCAGATATAGGTGCCGATAGGCATTTCAGATATAGTTGCCGATTGGCATTTTAAAAATAGGTGCCGATAGGCATTTCAGATATAGAAACCGATTGGCATTTCAAATATAGGTGCCGATAGGCATTCCAGATATGGTTGCCGATAGGCATTTCAAATATAAGTGCTGATAGGCATTTCAGATGTACTTTCCGATAGGCATTTCAAAAATAGGTACCGATAGGCATTTCAGATATAGGTGTCGATAGGCATTTCAGATATAGTTGCCAATTGGCATTTTAAAAATAGGTGTCGATAGGCATTTCAGATATAGAAGCCGATAGGCATATCAAATATAAGTGCCGATAGGCATTCCAGATATGGTTGCCGATAGGCATTTCAAATATAGGTGCTGATAGGCATTTCAGATGTAGTTACCGATAGGCATTTCAAAAATTGGTCCGATAGGCATTTCAGATATAGGTGCCGATAGGCATTTCAGATATAGTTGCCGATTGGTATTTTAAAAATAGGTGCCGATAGGCATTTCAGATATAGAAGCCGATAGGTATTATAAATATAGGTGTCGATAGGCATTTCAGATATGGTTGCCGATAGGCATTTCAAATATATGTGCTGATAGGCATTTCAGATGTAGTTTCCGATAAGCATTTCAAAAATAGGTGCCGATAGGCATTTCAGATATAGGTGCCGTTAGGCATTTCAGATATAGTTGCCGATTGGCATTTTAAAAATAGGTGCCGATAGGCATTTTAGATGTAGTTTCCGATAGGCATTTCAAAAATAGGTGCCGATAGGCATTTCAGATATAGGTGCCGATAGGCATATCAGATATAGTTGCCGATAGGCATTTAAAATATAGGTGCCGATAGGCATTTCAAATATAGGTGTCGATAGGCAATTCAGATATAAATGCCGAAAGTCATTTCAGATATAGGTGCCGATAGGCATTTCTGATGTGGTTGCCGATAGGCATTTCAAATATAGGTGCTGATAGGCATTTCAGATGTAGTTTTTGATAGGCATTTCAAAAATAGGTGCCGTTAGGCATTTCAGATATAGGTGCCGATAGGCACTTCAGATATAGTTGCCGATTGGCATTTTAAAAATAGGTGCCGATAGGCATTTCAGATATAGAAGCCGATAGGCATTTCAAATATAGGTGCCGATAGGCATTCCAGATATGGTTGCTGATAGGCATTTCAAATATAGGTGCTGATAGGCATTCCAGATGTAGTTTCCGATAGGCATTTCAAAAATAGGTGCCGATAGGCATTTCAGATATAGGTGCCGATAGGCATTTCAGATATAGTTGCCAATTGGCATTTTAAAAATAGGTGCCGATAGGCATTCCAGATATAGAAGCCGATAGGCATTTCAAATATAGGTGCCGATAGGCATTCCAGATATGGTGTCCGATAGGCATTTCAAATATAGGTGCTGATAGGCATTTCAGATGTAGTTTCCGATAGGCATTTCAAAAATTGGTGCCGATAGGCATTTCAGATATAGGTGTCGATAGGCATATCAGATATATTTGCCGATTGGCATTTTAAAAATAGGTGCCGATAGGCATTTCTGATATAGAAGCCGATAGGTATTTCAAATATAGGTGTCGATAGATATTTCAGATATGGTTGCCGATAGGCATTTCAAATATTGGTGCTGATAGGCATTTCAGATGTAGTTTCCGATAGGCATTTCAAAAATAGGTGCCGATAGGCATTTCAGATATAGGAGCCGATAGGCATTTCAGATATAGTTGCCGATTGGCATTTTAAAAATAGGTGCCGATAGGCATTTCAGATATAGAAGCCGATAGGCATTTTAAATATAAGTGCCGATAGGCATTCCAGATATGGTTGCCGATAGGCATTTCAAATATAGTTGCTGATAGGCATTTTAGATGTAGTTTCCGATAGGTATTTCAAAAATAGGTGCCGATAGGCATTTCAGATATAGGTGCCGATAGGCATTTCAGATATAGTTGCCGATTGGCATTTTAAAAATACGTGCCGATAGGCATTTCAGATATAGAAGCCAATAGGTATTTCAAATATAGGTGTCGATAGGCATTTCAGATATGGTTGCCGATAGGCATTTCAAATATAGGTGCTGATAGGCATTTCAGATGTAGTTTCCGATAGGCATTTCAAAAATAGGTGCCGATAGGCATTTCAGATATAGGTGCCGATAGGCATTTCAGATATAGTTGCCGATTGGCATTTTAAAAATAGGTGCCGATAGGCATTTCAGATATAGAAGCCGATAGGCATTTTAAATATAAGTGCCGATAGGCATTCCAGATATGGTTGCCGATAGGCATTTCAAATATAGTTGCTGATAGGCATTTTAGATGTAGTTTCCGATAGGTATTTCAAAAATAGGTGCCGATAGGCATTTCAGATATAGGTGCCGATAGGCATTTCAGATATAGTTGCCGATTGGCATTTTAAAAATAGGTGCCGATAGGCATTTCAGATATAGAAGCCGATAGGCATTTCAAATATTGGTGCCGATAGGCATTCCAGATATGGTTGCCGATAGGCATTTCAAATATAGGTGCTGATAGGCATTTCAGATGTAGTTTCCGATAGGCATTTCAAAAATTGGTGCCTATAGGCATTTCAGGTATAGGTGCCGATAGGCATTTCAGATATAGTTGCCGATTGGCATTTTAAAAACAGGTGCCGATAGGCATTTCAGATATATTTGTCGATTGGCATTTTAAAAATAGGTGCCGATAGGAATTTCAGATATAGAAGCCGATAGGTATTTCAAATATAGGTGTCGATAGGCATTTCAGATATGGTTGCCGATAGGCATTTCAAATATAGGTGCTGATAGGCATTTCAGATGTAGTTTCCGATAGGCATTTCAAAAATAGGTGCCGATAGGCAATTCAAATATAGGTGCCGATAGGCATTTCAGATATAGTTGCAGATTGGCATTTTAAAAATAGGTGCCGATAGGCATTTCAAATATAGGTGTCGATAGGCAATTCAGATATAAATGCCGAAAGGCATTTTAGATATAGGTGCCGATAGGCATTTCTGATGTGGTTGCCGATAGGCATTTCTGATATAGTTGCCGATTGGCATTTTAAAAATAGGTGTCGATAGGCATTTCAGATATAGAAGCCGGTAGGCTTTTCAAATATAGGTGCCGATAGGCATTTCAGATGTAGTTTCCGATAGGCATTTCAAAAATAGGTGCCGATAGGCATTTCAGATATAGTTGACAATTGGCATTTTAAAAATAGGTGCCGATAGGCATTTCAGATATAGAAGCCGATAGGCATTTCAAATATAGGTGCCGTTAGGCATTTCAGATATGGTTGCCGATAGGCATTTCAAATATAGGTGTTGATAGGCATTTTAGATGTAGTTTCCGATAGGCATTTTAAAAATTGATTCCGATAGGCATTTCAGGTATAGGTGCCGATAGGCATTTCAGATATAGTTGCCGATTGGCATTTTAAAAACAGGTGCCGATAGGCATTTCAGATATAGAAGCCGATAGGTATTTCAAATATAGGTGGCGATAGGCATTTCAGATATGGTTGCCGATAGGCATTTCAAATATAGGAGCAGATAGGCATTTCAGATGTAGTTTCCGAAAGGCATTTCAAAAATAGGTGCCGATAGGCATTTCAGATATAGGTGCCGATAGGCATTTCAGATATAGTTGCCGATTGGCATTTTAAAAATAGGTGCCGATAGGCATTTCAGATATAGAAGCCGATAAGCATTTCAAATATAGGTGCCGATAGGCATTCCAGATATGGTTGCCGATAGGCATTTAAAATATAAGTGCTGATAGGCATTTCAGATGTAGTTTCCGATAGGCATTTCAAAAATAGGTGCCGATAGGCATTTCAGATATAGGTGCCGTTAGGCATTTCAGATATAGTTGCCAATTGGCATTTTAAAATTAGGTGTCGATAGGCATTTCAGATATAGAAGCCGATAGGCATTTCAAATATAGGTGCCGATAGGCATTCCAGATATGTTTGCCGATTGGCATTTCAAGTATAGGTGCTGATAGGCATTTCAGATGTAGTTTCCGATAAGCATTTCAAAAATTGGTGCCGATAGGCATTTCAGATATAGGTGCCGATAGGCATTTCAGATATAGTTGCCGATTGGCATTTTAAAAATACGTGCCGATAGGCATTTCAGATATAGGTGCCGATAGGCATTTCAGATATAGTTGCCGATTGGCATTTTAAAAATAGGTGCCGATAGGCATTTTAGATGTAATTTCCAAAAGGCATTTCAAAAATAGGTGCCGATAGGCATTTTAGATATAGGTGCCGTTAGGCATATCAGATATAGTTGCCGATAGGCATTTAAAATATAGGTGCCGATAGGCATTTCAAAAAATAGGTGTCGATAGGCATTTCAGATATAAATGCCGAAAGGCATTTCAGATATAGGTGCCGATAGGCATTTCTGATGTGGTTGCCGATAGGCATTTCAAATATAGGTGCTGATAGGCATTTCAGATGTAGTTTTCGATAGGCATCTCAAAAATAGGTGCCGATGGGCATTTCAGATATAGGTGCCGATAGGCACTTCAGATATAGTTGCCAATTGGCAATTTAAAAATAGGTGCCGATAGGCATTTCAGATATAGAAGCCGATAGGCATTTCAAATATAGGTGCCGATAGGCATTCCAGATATGGTTGCCGATAGGCATTTCAAATATAGGTGCTGATAGGCATTTCAGATGTAGTTTCCGATAGGCATTTCAAAAATAGGTGCCGATAGGCATTTCAGATATAGGTGCCGATAGGCATTTCAAATATAGTTGCCGATTAGCATTTTAAAAATAGGTGCTGATAGGCATTCCAGATATAGAAGCCGATAGGCATTTCAAATATAGGTGATGATATGCATTTCACATATGGTTGCCGATAGGCATTTCAAATATAGGTGCTGATAGGCATTTCAAATGTAGTTTCCGATAGGCATTTCAAAAATAGGTGCCGATAGGCATTTCAGATATAGGTGCCGATAGGCATTTCAGTTATAGTTGCCGATTGGCATTTTAAAAATAGGTGCCGATAGGCATTTCAGATATAGAAGCCGATAGGCACTTCAAATATAGGTGCCGATAGGCATTCCAGATAAGGTTGTCGATAGGCATTTCAAATATAGGTGCTGATAGGCATTTCAGATGTAGTTTCCGATAGGCATTTCAAAAATAGGTACCGATAGGCATTTCAGATATAGGTGCCGATAGGCATTTCAGATATAGAAGCCGATAGGCAATAAAATATAGGTGCCGATAAGCATTCCAGATATGGTTGCCGATAGGCATTTCAAATATAGGTGCTGATAGGTATTCCAGATATGGTTGCCGATAGGCATTTCAAATATAGGTGCTGATAGGCATTTCAGATGTAGTTTCCGATAGGCATTTCAAAAATAGGTGCCGATAGGCATTTCAGATATAGGTGCCGATAGGCATTTCAGATATAGTTGCTGATTGGCATTTTAAAAATAGGTGCCGATAGGCATTTCAGATATAGAAGCCGATAGGCACTTCAAATATAGGTGCCGATAGGCATTCCAGATATGGTTGTCGATAGGCATTTCAAATATAGGTGCTGATGGGCATTTCAGATTTAGTTTCCGATAGGCATTTCAAAAATAGGTGCCGATAGGCATTTCAGATATAGGTGCCCATAGGCATTTCAGATATAGTTGCCGATTGGCATTTTAAAAATAAGTGTCGATAGGCATTTCAGATATAGAAGCCGATAGGCATTTCAAATATAGGTGCCGATAGGCATTCCAGATATGGTTGCCGATAGGCATTTCTAATATAGGTGCTGATAGGCATTCCAAAAGTAGTTTCCGATAGGCATTTCAAAAATTGGTGCCGATAGGCATTTCAGATATAGGTGCCGATAGGCATTTCAGATATAGTTACTGATTGGCATTTTAAAAATATATGCCGATAGGCATTTCAGATATATAAGCCGATAGGTATTTCAAATATAGGTGTCGATAGGCATTTCAGATATGCTTGCCGATAGGCATTTTAAATATAGGTGCTGATAGGCATTTCAGATGTAGTTTCGGATAGGCATTTCAAAATAGGTGCCGATAGGCATATCAGATATAGGTGCCGATAGGCATTTCAGATATAGTTGCCGATTGGCATTTTAAAAATAGGTGCCGATAGGCATTTCAGATATAGAAGCCGATAGGCATTTCAAATATAGGTGCCGATAGGCATTCCAGATATGGTTGCCGATAGGCATTTTAAATATAAGTGCTGATAGGCATTTCAGATGTAGTTTCCGATAGGCATTTCAAAAATAGGTACCGATTAGCATTTCAGATATAGGTGCCGATAGGCATTTCAGATATAGTTGCCAATTGGCATTTTAAAAATAGGTGTCGATAGGCATTTCAGATATAGAAGCCGATAGGCATATCAAATATAGGTGCCGATAGGCATTCCAAATATGGTTGCCGATAGGCATTTCAAATATAGGTGCTGATAGGCATTTCAGATGTAGTTTCCGATAGGCATTTCAAAAATTGGTGCCGATAGGCATTTCAGATATAGGTGCCGATAGGCATTTCAGATATAGTTGCCGATTGGCATTTTAAAAATAGGTGCCGATAAACATTTCAGATATAGAAGCCGATAGGTATTTTAAATATAGGTGTCGATAGGCATTTCAGATATGGTTGCCGATAGGCATTACAAATATAGGTGCTGATAGGCATTTCAGATGTAGTTTCCGATAGGTATTTCAAAAATAGGTGCCGATAGGCATTTCAGATATAGTTGCCGATTGGCATTTTAAAAATAGGTGCCGATAGGCATTTCAGATATAGAAGCCGATAGGTATTTCAAATATAGGTGTCGATAGGCATTTCAGATATGGTTGCCGATAGGCATTTCAAATATAGGTGCTGATGGGCATTTCAGATGTAGTTTCCGATAGGCATTTAAAAAATTGGTGCCGATAGGCATTTCAGATAAAATTGCCGATAGGCATTTCAGATATAGTTGCCGATTGGCATTTTGAAAATAGGTGCCGATAGGCATTTCAGATATAGAAGCCGATAGGTATTTCAAATATAGGGTGTCGATAGGCATTTCAGTTATGGTTGCCGATAGGCATTTCAAATATAGGTGCTGATAGGCATTTCAGATGTAGTTTCCGATAGGAATTTCAAAAATAGGTGCCGATAGGCATTTCAGATATAGGTGCCCATAGGCATTTCAGATATAGTTGCCGATTGGCATTTTATAAATAGGTGCCGATAGGCATTTCAGATATAGAAGCCGATAGGCATTTCAAATATAGGTGCCGATAGGCATTCCAGATATGGTTGCCGATAGGCATTTTAAATATAAGTGCTGATAGGCATTTCAGATGTAGTTTCCGATAGGCATTTCAAAAATAGGTACCGATAGGCATTTCAGATATAGGTGCCGATAGGCATTTCAGATATAGTTGCCGATTGGCATTTAAAAAATAGGTGCCGATAGGCATTTTAAATGTAGTTTCCGATAGGCATTTCAAAAATAGGTGCCGATAGGCATTTCAGATATAGGTGCCGATAGGCATATCAGATATAGTTGCCGATAGGCATTTAAAATATAGGTGCCGATAGGCATTTCAAAAATAGGTGTCGATAGGCATTTCAGTTATGGTTGCCGATAGGCATTTCAAATATAGGTGCTGATAGGCATTTCAGATGTAGTTTCCGATAAGCATTTAAAAAATTGGTGTGATAGGCATTTCAGATATAGGTGCCGATAGGCATTTCAGATATAGTTTCGATTGGCATTTTAAAAAAAGGTGCCGATAGGCATTTCAGATATAGAAGCCAATAGGTATTTCAAATATGGGTTTCGATAGGCATTTCAGATATGGTTGCCGATAGGCATTTCAAATATAGGTGCTGATAGGCATTTCAGATGTAGTTTCCGATAGGCATTTCAAAAATAGGTGCCGATAGCCATTTCAGATATAGGGTGCCGATAGGCATTTCAGATATAGTTGCCGATTGGCATTTAAAATATAGGTGCCGATAGGCATTTCAAATATAGGTGTCGATAGGCATTTCAGATATTAATGCCGAAAGGCATCTCAGATATAGGTGCCGATAGGCATTTCAGATATAGTTGCCGATTGGCATTTTAAAAATAGGTGCCGATAGGCATTTTAGATATAGAAGCCGATAGGCATTTCAAATATTGGTGCCGATAAGCATTCCAGATATGGTTGCCGATAGGCATTTCAAATATAGGTGCTGATAGGCATTTCAGATGTAGTTTCCGATAGGCATTTCAAAAATTGGTGCCGATAGGCATTTCAGATATAGGTGCCGATAGGCATTTCAGATATAGTTGCCGATTGGCATTTTAAAAAAAGGTGCCGATAGGCATTTCAGATATAGAAGCCGATAGGTATTTCAAATATAGGTGTAGATAGGCATTTCAGATATGGTTGCCGATAGGCATTTCAAATATAGGTGCTGATAGGCATTCCAGATGTAGTTTCCTATAGGCATTTAAAAAATTGGTGCCGATAGGCATTTCAGATATAGGTGCCGATAGGCATTTCAGATATAGTTACCGATTGGCATTTTAAAAATAGGTGTCGATAGGCATTTCAGATATAGAAGCCGATAGGTATTTCAAATATAGGTGTCGATAGGCATTTCAGATATGGTTGCCGATAGGCATTTCAAATATAGGTGCTGATAGGCATTTCAGATGTAGTTTCGGATAGGCATTTCAAAAATAGGTGCCGATAGGCATTTCAGATATAGGTGCCGATAGGCATTTCAGATATAGGTGCCGATAGGCATTCCAGATATGGTTGCCGATAGATTTTCAAATATAGGTGCTGGATAGGCATTTCAGATATAGGTGCCGATAGGCATTTCAGATATAGTTGCCGATTGGCATTTTAAAAATAGGTGCCGATAGGCATTTAAAATATAGGTGCCGATAAGCATTCCAGATATGGTTGCCGATAGGCATTTCAAATATAGGTGCTGATAGGCATTTCAGATGTAGTTTCCGATAGGCATTACGAAAATTGGTGCCGATAGGCATTTCAGATATAGGTGCCGATAGGCATTTCAGATATAGTTGCCGATTTTATTTTAAAAATAGGTGCCGATAGGCATTTCAGATATAGAAGCCGATAGGTATTTCAAATATAGGTGCCGATAGGCATTCCAGATATGGTTGCCGATAGGCATTTCAAATATAGGTGCTGATAGGCATTTCAAATGTAGTTTCCGATAGGCATTACGAAAATTGGTGCCGATAGGCATTTCAAATATAGGTGCCGATAGGCATTCCAGATATGGTTGCCGATAGGCATTTTAAATATAAGTGCTGATAGGCATTTCAGATGTAGTTTCCGATAGGCATTTCAAAAATAAGTGCCGATAGGCATTTAAGATATAGGTACCGATAGGCATTTCAGATATAGTTGCCGATTGGCATTTTAAAAATAGGTGCCGATAGGCATTTCAGATATAAAAGCCGATAGGCATTTCAAATATAGGTGCCGATAGGCATTCCAGATATGGTTGCCGATAGCATTTCAAATATAGGTGCTGATAGGCATTTCAGATATAGGTGCCGATAGGCATTTCAGATATAGTTGCCGATTGGCATTTTAAAAATAGGTGCCGATAGGCATTTAAAATATAGGTGCCGATAAGCATTCCAGATATGGTTGCCGATAGGCATTTCAAATATAGGTGCTGATAGGCATTTCAGATGTAGTTTCCGATAGGCATTACGAAAATTGGTGCCGATAGGCATTTCAGATATAGGTGCCGATAGGCATTTCAGATATAGTTGCCGATTTTATTTTAAAAATAGGTGCCGATAGGCATTTCAGATATAGAAGCCGATAGGTATTTCAAATATAGGTGTCGATAGGCATTTCAGATATGGTTGCCGATAGGCATTTCAAATATAGGTGCTGATAGGCATTTCAGATGTAGTTCCGATAGGCATTTCAAAAATAGGTGCCGGTAGGCATTTCAGATATAGGTGCCGATAGGCATTTCAGATATAGTTGCTCTTTGGCATTTTTAAAATAGGTGCCGATAGGCATTTCAGATGTAGAAGGCGATAGGCATTTGAAATATAGGTGCCGATAGGCATTCCAGATATGGTTGCCGACAGGCATTTCAAATATAAGTGCTGATAGGCATTTCAGATGTGGTTTCCGATAGGCATTTCAAAAATAGGTACCGATAGGCATTTCAGATATAGAAGCCGATAGGCATTTCAAATATTGGTGCCGATAGGCATTCCAGATACGGTTGCCGATAGGCATTTCAAATATAGGTGCTGATAGGCATTTAAGATGTAGTTTCCGATAGGCATTTCAAAAATTGATGCCGATAGGCATTTCAGATATAGGTGCCGATAGGCATTTCAGATATAGTTGCCGATTGGCATTTTAAAAACAGGTGCCGATAGGCATTTCAGATTTAGAAGCCGATAGGTATTTCAAATATTAGTGTCGAAAGGCATTTCAGATATGGTTGCCGATAGGCATTTCAAATATAGGAGCAGATAGGCATTTTAGATGTAGTTTCCGAAAGGCATTTCAAAAATAGGTGCCGATAGGCATTTCAGATATAGGTGCCGATAGGCATTTCAGATATAGTTGCCGATTGGCATTTTCAAAATAGGTGTCGATAGGCATTTCAGATATAGAAGCCGATAGGCATTTCAAATATAGGTGCCGATAGGCATGCCAGATATGGTTGCCGATAGGCATTTCGAATATAGGTGCTGATAGGCATTCCAGATGTAGTTTCCAAAAGGCATTTCAAAAATTGGTGCCGATAGGCATTTCAGATATAGGTGCCTATAGGCATTTCAGATATAGTTACAGATTGGCATTTTAAAAATAGTTGCCGATAGGCATTTCAGATATAGAAGCCGATAGGTATTTCAAATATAGGTGTCGATAGGCATTTCAGATTTGGTTGCCGATAGGCATTTCAAATATAGGTGCTGATAGGCATTTCAGATGTAGTTTCCGATAGGCATTTCAAAAATTGGTGCCGATAGGCATTTCAGATATTGGTGCTGATAGGCATTTCAGATGTAGTTTCAGATAGGCATTTCAAAAATAGGTGCCGGTAGGCATTGAAGATATAGGTGCCGATAGGCATTACAGATATAGTTGCCGATAGGCATTTTAAAAATAGGTGCCGATAGGCATTTCAGATATAGAAGCCCATAGGCATTTCAAATATAGGTGTCGATAGGTATTTCAGATATGGTTGCCGATAGGCATTTCAAATATTGGTGCTGATAGGCATTTCAGATGTAGTTTCAGATAGGCATTTCAAAAATAGGTGCCGATAGGCATTGAAGATATAGGTGCCGATAGGCATTACAGATATAGTTGCCGATAGGCATTTTAAAAATAGGTGCCGATAGGCATTTCAGATATAGAAGCCCATAGGCATTTCAAATATAGGTGCCGATAGGCATTCCAGATATGGTTGCCGATAGGCATTTCAAATATAGGTGTTGATAGGCATTTCAGATGTAGTTTCCGATAGGCATTTCAAAAATAGGTGCCGATAGGCATTTCAGATATAGGTGCCGATAGGCATTTCAGATATAGTTGCCGATTGGCATTTTAAAAATGGGTGCCGATAGGCATTTCACATATTGAAGCCGATAGGCATATCAAATATAGGTGCCGATAGGCATTCCAGATATGGTTGATGATAGGCATATCAAATATAGGTGCTGATAGGCATTTAAGATGTAGTTTCCGATAGGCATTTCAAAAATAGGTGCCGATAGGCATTTCAGATATAGGTGCCGATAGGCATTTCAGATATAGTTGCCGATTGGCATTTTAAAAATAGGTGCCGATAGGCATTTCAGATATAGAAGCCGATAGGTATTTCAAATATAGGTGTCGATAGGCATTTCAGATATGGTTGCCGATAGGCATTTCAAATATAGGTGCCGATAGGCATTTCAGATATAGTTGCCAATTGGCATTTTAAAAATAGGTGCCGATAGGCATTTCAGATATAGAAGCCGATAGGTATTTCAAATATAGGTGTCGATAGGCATTTCAGATATGGTTGCCGATAGGCATTTCAAATATAGGTGCTGATAGGCATTTCAGATGCAGTTTCCGATAGGCATTTCAAAAATAGGTGCCGATAGGCATTTCAGATATAGGTGCCGATAGGCATTTCAGATATATTTGCCGAATGGCATTTTAAAAATAG